>JAOTQJ010098206.1:0-11676 GCA_025642045.1 Solanum sejunctum
ACACTAACGTTGGGAGAAAGCTGAAAGTTTTTCTAAGTTAAAGTGAATGGATATGTGCTGCTTATAACCCCTCTTTACATAACCACTTTGGCCGACCTTCTCTTTGTATTTTGACCATATTACACCACACAATGATAATCTGCTTATCCAGCAGCTTGTCTATTAAACTTGGGCCAAAATGGGTCTCCAAGTTGATGGACTTGGGCTGCCAAATTTTCAGATTTTGTTCTTGTTAGTTTGGGCCTAAAGTTTTCTAAGAATCTTGTGATATCTTTGGGCCTTTATTACTATAATACTTGGTCTGTTAATATAGTCCATATGTGATGTTAAATCATGTCCCAAAGTTACACCCTTAATATGGACTTTATTCATAATCGAACTTTAACAATTTCAATGTCGAACCTCGTCTCTTTTTAGTTCGCTATTTTAAGCTAAGCCAGTAGCTGATTCACCTGCTAGCGTCTAAGTCCTACAAGCACCTCAATTCTCTCACTTAATTTTAAGGCCATAATCTTCTCAATTCTATATAAAATGTATATTCACTTGACCCTCTTAAGTGCTAGACACACATATAGCCCATTAACGCGAGATTCGAACTCTTTTGAAAATTAGAGCTAATTTGACCAAACCATGTCATGTTTTATTTGATTTGTACTAGTAGTGGAAGGTATATGGTGTTACAATTGTGTTCCCCATGATTCACTACCTTAGTATCACCGGATAAACTAAATGTTTTCTAGTGTATAACATGTAGGATGGTAAGTTAAGTTCGCCAAACCCTTTGGTCAAATCTGAGAGGTGAATTTCACTATGTGTGCATTACTAACCCTTACCTTATCAGTCCCAATACAACCTCCCTTTGGCGTAGTTTAGTCGATTAGACGAGAACACATCAATCGGATCTTGTTAATTAATTTCTTTTCCTATTCATTACTACCTTGGTCTAGTCAGTAAAACTAGGTGGGTTGTAACGTTGGCTACCACTAGAAAATATATAAAACAAAAAGAGTTAATTAATACATACATGCACACTTTCCAAGAATTATGAATTATCCAATTTTATCTCGTTAGTTCGTTATGGTTCCCACAATTTTAGTTATAGATTTAGCTACTGAAGCTTTGTGTAGATGGAAGAATCATGAATTAGAAGAACATCATTAAGCACTTATACAATTGAATTAAGAATAAGAAAATCCAACTTCAAGGAGAATCACAGGGTTAAAGATGAAATTAAAGTATAAGTGTTCTCAAAATCTCTTCAATGTAATCTCACTATTTTCTCTCTCTAACTACTGAGTTTTCTGCGTACTATGCCTGAACTTTTGAAAAATAACTAACAAACCTATTTATAATGAGTAAAATATAAGTCCTAAAAATAATAAAATAATTGATCGACACACCTCACGAAAGGGTTTTACTAGTCGTACTACATTCCGCGGCCTGTAACTCGGCTCTCGTACAGTACTGCTAGAAATTTGGACTTCACATTTATGACACCCCTCTATAACTTGTAAATAGTTTATGACCCATAAAAGGAGATTTCATCTGAGCAATCTTCAGAAAGTCCTAATCTCTAATTCTTATGGCACGAACCATGTCCTACGACTCGTAAATCATTCCACGACACATTTGCGTACTTGTAGAATTAATTTTAGAATGTATCCCCTCACCAGAATTATCCACGAAATCCCCATCACAACCTATAGAATAATATAAGGCCCATTAAAGGTGTCATACTGTATCAAAATTTAGCAACTTCCGCATTTCTTCCCAAAAATCAAGGCCAAACCTAGTATCCTGCAAGCATAACTTAAAAACACATAAAACCAACTTACATCACATTGAGTACACACAAAATTCCATATTTTATATATCACAAATGTTGTATTTTGAGTATTTTGATAGCATATCAAAGGACACTACTGAAGTCTTCATGGACGACTTTAGTATGGTTGGAGTCTCTTTTGAGGACTGCTTGAATCACTTGCATGCAGTGTCACAATGATGTAAAGAAAGTCATCTGGTACTGAATTGGGAAAGTGTCATTTTATCATGATGGAGGGCAATGTGTTGGGTCACAAAATATCTAGCAAATAGATAATTGTCAACAGAGCTAAAGTAGAGGTGATCGAGAAGCTTCCCCCACCCATCTCAATTAAGGGTTTGATGAGTTTCCTAGGGCATGTGTGATTCTACCAGAGATTCATAAAAGACTTCTCTAAAATTGTACACCCATTATGCAAGTTTCTTGAGAAGGATCCTGAGTTCATGTTCGATGAAGTATGCCTCAAAGCCTTTGAAGAATTAAATTGGAAGTTGATTTCAACCCCAATCATTATGGCTCCAGAATAGTCAAAGCCCTTTGAAATCATGTGTTATGCAAGTGGGTTGGCACTAGGTGTAGTATTGGGATGGCACTAAGAGAAGATATTATATCCCATTTACTATGCTAGCAAGGCCCCTAAATACAACCCAGAAGAATTACAGTGTCACTGAGTAGGTGTTACTCGCAGTGGTTTTTGCATTAGAGAAATTTAGGTCATATCTATTAGGGGCCAATATGTTGGTGCATATATATCAATTAGTACTAAGATACTTAATAGAAAATAAGGATGTAAAATCAAGGTTGATGAGATGGGTACTTCTCCTGCCAGAAGTCAACTTTGATGTCATCGAAAAAAAGGGACAGAAAATCAAGTCGCAAATCAACTTTCCAGATTGGAAGATGGGCAATGGGAAAGTTCGATGTTGGATTGGAGATCAACATAAAAGAATGTAAGCAACATGCCATAATTTAATACCATGGTTGCAGACTATGCAAACTACTTGGTAAGTGACATTGTGTCGCCTAATCTGAACATATACCAGCACCAAAAGTTCATGCCTGATGTAAGAAAGTTCTTTTGGGATGACCTATACGTGTTTCATGTATGTGCGAATAGGAATATTCATCGTTGTGTTCCTGAGATTGAGATAATGAGCATCCTTGAAGCATATGGCTCGTCATTGGTAGGTGGCATTGTAGTGGAGTTTGTACAAAACACAAGATCTTATAGTATGGGTATATTGGCCCACCACCCACTAGGATGCTTAAGACTATGCTAAAGCTTGTGATAGGTTCCAAAAAGAAGGTGGTGTTTCCTGCAAGCACAAGCTCCCTCTAACCCCCATTATCGTGATTGAGTTATTTGATATATGAGGGATAGAATTTATGGGCTTTTTTTCGAGCTCACATGGAAACAAGTACATCTTAGTCACTATGGACTATGTATCAAAGTGGGTCGAGGTCGTGGCTCTACCCAATAATAAGGGCAAAAGTGTCATAGCATTTTTGAAAAAGAACATCTTCTCAAGGTTTTGCACCTTTTGGGTAATGATTAGATATATAGATTCTCACTTTTGTAATAGTCTTTTCAAGGCTCTTCTTGAAAATCATGGGGTGAAACATTGGGTGGCAACTCCTTACAATCCTCAGGAAAGTAGACAGGTGGAGGTGTCTAATAAGGAAACTAAGCAGATTCTACCAAGAATATGAATGCAAACTAGACAGATTAGTTATGAAAGAAAGATGACATATTATGTGCATACTGAATAGCATTCAATACCCCTATAGGCTTGTCTCGCTACTAACTTGTCTTTTGGAAGGCATGCCATCTATCGATGGAACGTGAGCATAAAGCAATGTGGGCACTAAAGAAGTTAAATCTATATTGGAATGATGCTGTAAACTCTAGGTTGAGCCAACTTAATGAGCTTGATGAGTTTCTCTTAAAGGTGTATGAGAGCTTAGCCTTGTACAAACAATGAATGTAGCTATAACATGATCGTTGCATAGAGAATCATCAGTTCACAACAGGGGACTTGGTACTACTATACTTTAAGATTAAAGTAATTCCCTGGAAGGCTCAAATCTAGATGGTAGGGACTCTTTCGAGTAGCACGTGTCTTTGATCATAAGGCTGTTGAGTTAGAAGGAAGAAATGGAGAAACTTTCAAGGTAAATGGCCAAAGAGTCAAGATATACCTTGGAAACGTGGAAGAAATAAAAACTGTGGAAGAATGGGATCTTAAGGAAGTCTGTGTGCTCAAGCCATCTATGTCGTGCTGCAACAATAAATCATGTGTTGCTTGAGAGGAAACCCAAGGTAGATACTAGCGCTTAGGTTCCAAGGAGTGGTTTTTTAGCCCTTATACTTTGTTTTGCTTTGATTGTATGCATTGGGAACAATGCACCTCTTTTTTGATAAGCTGTGGGTAGTTATGGGCCTTAGTTAAATCTGAGTAGCTTGGGTCCAACTATCCTACTATTTTATTCTAATTTTTCTTGCTTGTGTTCTTTATCCCCGTGAATATTTACTTTCTGTTGAACCAACATGTTTAGGATGTTTTATGTAGTATTTGTAGCATATAGTACTAATACTTGTAGCATATAGCATGTTTTGTATTTTGCTTGAAAAATGAAACCCACCAAAATTTTGATTAGTTAGTTTAGATAGCACCATGCATCTTTAGGTATGTTGACAATGCTTGTTCTGATAAGTGAGTTTAAATTGAGATAAAAAGCATGATTTGAGAGTCTTTTATTGATAATGCAGTTAGTGCCATGTGAGTGTCAGCTTAATTGCTAAATTCGTGTGTTGTGTGCTAATTCAAATCTTGCCCTGTTACTCTAACTTAACTGTAGATTAATCGGATTAGTAAATGATCTTAGATCATTGTTCTTAAAGGTCTAGTTGGCTTAAATGACCAACCAAAATTGTCATGTATCCTTGTTCCTAATGTTTAAGCCTAACATGTACCTATATTTTTTCAAACACCTAATTGACGGAGCCTTATTAGTTGTAAGGTCCTGAAATTGGCTCTGGTCCTTCTTTTAACATTGTGCACCTTGATGGAGGCAAAACGCCTAAGTTGAGGGTGGCTACAAAAACTGGCTCTAGTTCTGAGGATGGATATTGTGCACCTCAACTCAGGCCAAAAACCTAAGTTTTGGGTGGCTGGTGTAAGGGTGAAGCAAAAAAATAAGGGAGAAGTTAGTGATACAGTGAAAAGTAGAAAAAGCATGCACTGGATGCAAAAAAAATAAGTGATGACTTAGTTGTGAGTTGAAAGAAAAATTAAGTGTAAAATCAAGGCAAAAAGCTGAAAACTGAAAAGAAAGCACCCAGAAAGGTTTGAAATAGGAGAAAGGGAGAACGAGATGGAAAATTACTGAGTTAGTAGGGCAAAACTGTAGGAAAGCACAGTACCAGGAGGACCTTTAGTCACTATGTCCCCACAATACCATACCAAAGTCGCCTGAGCCTAAATTACAAGGCTAGAAAGTCCTAAAGTGATCCTAGTCCAAGCAGTTGAAGGCCTTAGTCATGAGTATAGGGACGAGCCTGTGGTATTGGGTATGATGAATGAATGTCCTTAGTGAGAATAAGTAGTTTTGCATAGTCCCATGATTACATATGAAAATATCATTGAGAGCCGGATATGGGACTTCTTTCTATGAGGGCACTTGCATTGCATTGTAAGAATTAGACTTATTTAGTGATTGTAGATTGTTGATAGTACCTCACTTGTCATAGTTGTGTTCTCACATGCACTAGTCTATATTTGTTTGCTAGATGGCTTGATTCTATTTTGAAAAAGTGGCATGGGTATCTAAGTTTAAGATTGATGTGCTGTATGCCATTGGGTTGAAATCTATGTTACTGTATTACTTATACAGATTGAATCCTTCACTTGAAGACAAACAACAATTTTAAGTTGAGGGTGTTTATGTGCTATCAAAATACAACACTATTGATATTTAAAACATAGAATTTTGTATATTCACAATGCGATGTCAGTTGATTTTATGTGTTTTTGTGTCTTATTTTCAGGATCTCATGGTTGGCCATGTTTTTGGGAAGAAAGTACAGAAGTTGCTGATTTTGATGTAGTACGAGACCCATTATAGGCCATAGTTCACTCTACAGGACATGAAGTGGATTTCATAGACAAATCCAATGAGGGGCTGATTGTCTGAAGTTGATTCTACGAATATATAGATGGGTCATGGATTGGTTTAGGAGTCATAGAATATGGTTCGTGCCCTGAAGATCAGAGATGAGGGACCTTCTGAAGATTCATAAAACACACACACACACACCCAAATATGGGTCATAAACCACTTTACAGGTCATAGAGGGGTGTCCTAGACTTGAAGTCTAGTTTTCTAGTAGCATTGTACGGGACCCTAACTACGGGCCGTGGAATGCAATATGGCCCGTAGACCTATTCGTAGTCATGCCAACCCAGCTATCATATTATGTTTAAGACATGTATTTTAAATACTATAAATAGGTTTTTAGGTTATTTTAGATATAGTACACAAAGAACTCGACAGTTACGGAGGAAAAATAATGAGACTGAGTAGAGATAACATTGGAGAGTTTTGAGAAACACTTGTATTTTGATTTGATAATTAATCTTAAGATTCTCTTTGAAGTTGGATTTGCTTGTTCTCAATTCAATGATGTAAGTGCTCAATCATGTTATTCCAATTCATAAGTCTTGCATCTACACAAATCATGAGTAGCTAAATCCAAACCTAAGGTTGTGAGAACCATGAATGTCATGGTTGAGTTTCTCTTTTGTCATTATTATAATCACATATAGGAATGAATAGATTGGGAACCTTTACATGTAATCAATGTCACGACCCAACTCGAGGACCGTGATTAATGCCAATTGGGCACCCAGACAAACACTAATTCATAATTCTTAGAAAGTGTGCATGCATATATTCATTAACTCTGTTCATTTTGCATGTTTTCTAGTGGTGGCTAACTATAGAACCTACCTTGTGTTACTGACTAGACTAAGGTAGTAATGAATAGGGAAAGAGATTAATTAATAAGATTCAATTGATATGCTCTCGTATAATCAGCTAAACTGATCCAAGGGGACGTTGTACTAGGACTAATAGGTAAAGGTTAGTAATGTACACTGTGAAGATGGTTTATATCATATAGTGAAATTTGCCTCTAGCCTAGACCAAAGGGTTTGGTGAACTTAACATCGTCTTGCATGCCACACACCAGAAAAGAATTAGGTATTCAGTGATACAAAGTTAGAGAACCATGGGGAACACAATAGCTGAGTTTCTCTAAATATTAATTCAACTCTTGTATCAGTTAGGTTTACTTTTCTATTGATCATTGCAAACACCCCCTCCTTTGGGAAAGTAAGTTGGTTAATCACTCAAATTGCATTAATTGAATTTCTCCTAAGTCTATGTATTCCCTTGGGTTCGACACTAACTTTGGTTAGGTTCCATTTCTTGACAACGATCATTTTATCCTCAAAAAGAAGGTGTAACTTGGGCGACATTAGGTCGATTCCCATGAAATAGTAAATCATAGAAAGATTGTCAATCATGAATCAGTCATTGCTTTCAGTCATTTAAAAACATCATTCATAAGAGTAGATCATAAAAACCCTGGTGATTTATCAATTTGAAATTGTCCTTATTACACATGAATCCATGATTAGGTGAGAATTGCCTTTCACTAAATAATTCTTCATTCTTTCATTCAATTTGACCTTCCATAAAACATACATAAGCATTTTTATAAACATAGCTAAAGTCTTCTTTCATTTATGATCATAGTTCATCATAAACTAGGGACATTATGTGGGTTGGACTTTAGAAAATCTTTAAAATATTCAATTGAATAAAATTAATACATAATTATAGTAGAAATCATCAATTGGACTCATAATTATAATGATCCACATTAGTAGTTATAAATCCTAGAAATTCGTGTGAAGCAATTACTTGGAAATCACCAATTGGATAATAATTCATGCTTAATTGAGTAAATAAACTATAATTGATAGATAATCATTCAATTGGAGGAAAATTAAACAAGACCCATCATGGGATCATGAACCTTGTCATGATCAAATCCTAGGGGCTTGGTGTAACATGTAAAACCCCGAAAGTCCCCAGACAAGTCTCAGAGCATACTTAGGCACATCATTATTTAGGAACTGTAGAATAAACATTAACAATTAATACTAAGGAATAGGAAAAGTAAGATGCAATCTATGGGAATTAGGGCATGGGAAATGCCATCATACATCTTCAACAAATAAGTCTAAGGTGAACGGTGCATGTGATGCACTCTATGGGGAAAGTGGGACTTGGGTCTTTCATCAACTTGGCATACATCACACAAAACAAGCATAGGATAAGGACTTACAGATAACCTCCATAGATACATATCGTATCATGATTCGTGCATAGTATAGTATCTAACAATGCCTCTAATCATAATAGGGTTGGGGCCTAAGACATATCCCAGAATCACCTCAACATAAGTATCATAAAGTAAGCATAACATAGCATAAGTATATAAATGATGGGTATTGTCCATGGAATAAAAGACTCACCACAAGTAGACTTCCACAAATAGAATCTAGCCGTGAAGAAGTGGATGATGGAAGTCTTTGGTCCCTACATCTTTAGATTATATAGGAAAAAAGTATGTATTAGTATGTTTAAATGTACTGAGTATGTGGTCATGTAATGCATATGTACATGATATCTTGCATTTCAATGTTAGATGACAACGACACATAAATATAGAAAGAAGTATGTAGGAAAGAATGTCATAACAATATGCCTTAAATTCTTGATGCAGGAATGTCATAACCTAAAACCATGGTGGAGATGGGACCTCAATCGATATATAAGACCATGTGAGCTATTACATAGAAACTTTATGTTGCCTCTATAGTGGAAAAAGTGTAGCCTACTTTCCAAAAGTAGACTATACCTCTCCGTACTTCAAACACCACCCATTTCAGAGTGTACCTCATATTATATGTCACGCCCCGAGAGGGTATCCTTGGCTTGGTCGGCACTCAGAGAGAAGATTGTTAGTCTCTAAGCAAATCATTCAGTCTAATCACAATTGTTCGACCAAACACTAGTATAAGAAGACATCCATGAATAAGAAAAGTTAAATGAAAAGTAATTATAAGATGAAAATCAATTGTCAAAGGCCAAAGAGTCTATCTATCAACTAAGTAAGACTAGTATGAAAGAAACTAGTCAATAATAACATCTAGTCAAATTAAAGTTTAGTCTACAAAGCCTCTAAAATATCTGACTTAGTGGTGCCAATGACAAACCCATGACTACCAGAAAATAAAATAAAAAATCTAAACTAAAAGCTAGAAGGAAAAATATGATATCCTCTGAAAGCGGGGTAGGACTGACTAATCAGTTGACTGCAAATAGGTCCTTAATGTGGTGCTAGTTTATGACTGATAATACATTTCTTTGTATCATGAAAAGATGCAGGCCCAAATTGACTTCAGTACATAGAATATACGAGTATGTAAAATGATAGAAATAAACACGTAAAGAAAGAATAACATTAACTCAAATTTCTCAACTCAGGTAGGAAACTCAATCATCATGTCAAGAGTCTAAAGTAAGAATTCAATTTAGACAATGAATACTCATCTATCATCTATATCCCATCCACTCAAAGTACTATCAAGGCCTATTTGGTAGTTTCTCTAACCGAAAACCATCACCTATGTGCTGGTGATGATATAACGAAGTGATATCATTGCCACATCTATCCAATACCTTGCCAGGGTATAGGACCTTCCATCATTGAATCCAAAATAAGTAACATCAAGTCCTCATTTTGGGACAATATGAAATATTTGATTTCATGGTTCAATCCTCTCCTACGTCAGCTACATAGTTATTGAGTTTGAGTTGGACTTATTCTTACTTAATTCAGAGCTCAATACTCCTCTCAAGACTCAATATGCTCACGAGACATCAACCCTATGGTTAACTTAATCATCTAGTCTCATTTCATCACCTCAACCATCCACTTTTTAGTTATATTCTTTTAAGGTTCAGCTTTTGACTCATAGAGACTTTATCATGCATCATTGTAACTCAAAATATTTAGGATATCAAATGTAGAGTTAAAGCATAAGGGGATTCCATAGAATCTTTAGGCTCAATTATACTCCTGCATGCTCATTTAAGCAAGCTATGTGAAAATAACAAGAATTCATGCTAGGGTTCATATAGTAAGTAAAAATCCTCTAATTCAAACTTTAATTCATATAGACTGTAATTTATACAAAATTATATAGAGATACATTAGAATTTTAAAAAACCTTCAATAAACATTTATGCGAGACTCAATTTATTCACAACTCTATCAATTAGAGTTATGGGGCATATAAAAGAACATAATCTATGTTTTGGTCAGCCTTACATGCCTGAATTTTTCAATCTTGAAAAAACTTGTAAGAATTCTCATGTTTTCACTTAAAACCCTTGCCTTTTTCTCCATTGAACCCTTACTCTAAGTTTGAGAGAGAGTTTTAGCGTAAAGGTTGAACTAACATATTTAGGGCTTTATTTAGCTATTAAAATCTCAGTTTTAGTCTTTGAAAGGGTGCGAAAAGACCAAAATCACCTTTCTTAGAATGCTATCAAAACTTATCAACGGGCTTACATATGGCCCGTAGGGACTCTTTTCTAGACGTTTGGCCGAATTTTGAGATCTCTGGATAACTTTCACGAGCCCAATCTATGACCTATAGAAGTTTCTACGATCCATAGATTGGTCCATAGAATCTGGGACCAAAAGGTAGATTTTTAGGAACTTTTCCATGAGTTAGCATGTGAGTCATACTTTTTTTCATGGTCCGTATTAGGTTTCGTATGTACCACTCTGCTCTGGCAGTCTTTATTAAAATGGCTATAACTTTTGACTCCAAACTGCAAATGAGGTGAAATTAGTTGCGTTGAATAGCTAATTCAAAGAACATTCATTTGGTAGGTCATGATCCACCTAATTCCTTATGTGTTAAGAGTTATGTTAATTTAAATTTGACCATTGTAAAATCTAACACTAGGAACTCTATTTATAGGAATGTTTTGGACTCGAATAAATAATAGAGGTCTCTTATGACCCTAATACACTTCCCATATATAATAATGAGTCTTGAAATGTAGTTACATGTGAGGATAAAGGTATGGGGTGTCACATTATAGGAATAGCATCCATTTTGAAAAAGAGTTTACATGTACATAATCATCACTATTGGGAAGAATATGACCCTATGGTGGTACGTAGTTATGTGAAAGGTAGGTTTTACTTAAGGACCCCTTATGTTGAGCCCCCACCTCCAATCTCATTGGGTGCTAAGTCATAATCCCGCAAGAATACATAGAAATATACATGCTTAAAATAGGAGTATAAGTCTTTTCAAATCATAACCATACATACATGGGCTTAAGAGGCAAATCATACTTCATAATCAAGCATACTTAGTCTTAAAAGTGAAATTATATTTAATCTATGATTACATACATAGGAATAACTCTTTCATACTTGTACATGATGTTGTATACACACCCATAATAGTGTAAAGTTATACTATAAATATTATGTGTTCGCATTTCATATCACAAACATACTTGCCTTGAAAACATAATCACAATCATAGTTGGGTAATAATCCATATCATAAATCTCATGAGAAGCCTTGTTCATGCATGTTTATGCCATGAGGATTGAAGGAATAACATGCGTACTTGAAATTCTTACTTAAAACATATTGATAAGATGAAATCATACTTAATCCATAAGGA
>JAOTQJ010098225.1:0-11675 GCA_025642045.1 Solanum sejunctum
CCATCGCCTCGGCTCCATATACGGGCATGATGACCTCTCTGCTTATGCTATATGCTTTATTATGCGTGATCGCTTGGAACCTTTACCCTGGTTCACGTAGATCGTTTGAGGGTTTGTGTGGAGACTGGAGATTTGAAACTTCTGGTGTTAGGCTGTGGTATGGCGCGCATTTGCAGGTTGCCATCGTTCCCGTACGATATGCATTATTTTGACATTTGAAAGGAATAAATATTTTTTTATGTTGACACGTAGGTTTGACTTGCTATTACATCTGGATTATTATTTTTACTCTCATTTCAATTTTCCTGCTTTACATACTTGGTACGTATTTCGTACTGACCCCCTCCTTTAGGGGGCTACGTTCATGCCCGCAGGTACAGACGAGCAGGCTAGAGGATCGCCTTCTTAGGACCTCCGTCTACCGTTGAAGTGCTCCCTAGCATCAGGAGCAGACAATTTGGTATATGTTTGTATATGCTTCGTTTGTATTTTGCATTTATGTATATATCTAGATACTCAAGGGTATGATGGGGCCCTGTCCCGTCGTATAGTCCATTTTCTGTACGTAGAGGCCTGTGGATACATGTGGGTGTGGGAATTCACGTTGGTCTGATCTCGTTTGTATGATACATTTGTTGGGCGTCTCTACCGCGGTGCTGACCTTGTCGGCCCGTGTTTGTGTTTGTATACCTGTTCTTAGTCAATAAAATAGAGGAAACTCTGTCAAAATTTTTGTGAAATTTCTTAGCTGTCGTAAGTAAAGATTCAGTATAAGTGGTTGTCGCGGTGTCCTATCGGCACCATTCACGGCCCCTGGGTTGGGTCGTGATAGTTAATGGTCCTCAGAATCTATAACATCACGTCGATTATAGTCTTATTCATGGTTGTGAAGTGCACCAAAACTATGAATAGGAGGCTATGAGGTATTTTAGGAAATATTTTCCTTCTTCACGATCTATGTCGTGCTATAGAATTTAAAGTAACATTTTCCCCTAATTAATGTTATTCGCTATTCTAGATTACGCCGATACCAAGAGGAAGAGGAGCTCGTACACTCGAGGAACAATTAACTCCTCCAGCTCCTCAAGCTTCTTATGATGGGAGAGTGGCTCATGAAGAGTTCTGAGATGGTATTACCATATTCGCTCATGCTATGGCCAACCAAATCAACCAAGGGTCCTGAGCTCCTCATGCTCGTACTCTGGCCTCTTGGGTGAAGGATTTTACTTGAACAAACCCACCGGAGTTCAATGGGTCCAAAGTTGGTGAGGATAAACAAGAATTCACTGATGAGCTGTAAAAGGTGTTGTCCATTATGGGGGTTAGCTCAGAGGAAAAAGTGGAGTTGGCAGCCTACCAAATTCAAAGGGGAGCTCAAATATGGTTCACTCAATGATGGTGATGTTATTGCTTGGGAAAAGCTTAAAGTAGTATTTTTCAACTGGTTCTTTACTATTGAGCTTAGGCAGCCAAACATGATGTAATTTATGAATCTAAAGTAAGGGTCTATGAGTGTGAGGGAGTATGCCCTCAAGTTCAACTAACTTTCCAAGTATGCCCCGCAATTGGTTCTGAGCCAAGGTTTAGGATGAACAAATTTGTCTGGTGTGTCTGACTTGGTCACTGAGGAGTGTTGAACTACCAAGTTGGTAAGTGATATAGATTTTTCTTGTCTCATGACTTATTCCAAATAATTGGAGGGGGAAAATCTTAGAAAGAGAAGAAATGGTGAGGCCAAGAGGGCCCGTTCTGAAGGTATATTCCAAAGTCTCATGGGTGGCTGGTTTCCTCAAGCCCAAGAGTATTCCAATGCTCATAATGGACTGTTCTCTATTAATAACACAAGGGTCCAAGGTAGTGGTAGTGTGGTGCCTAAAGCTATGTGCCCAAGATGTGGTACAAGCCATAATGGCCTATGTTTGAAGGACACTCATGCTTTCTATGGTTGTGGTAAAGTGGGTGATAAGGTGATTGATTGTCCATTTGCACAAAACATAGGTAGAGATGGTCGTCTATAATACCAAGGTGCAAATGCTAGTCCAAAGGGAAGAGAAGGCCAAAAAGGGGGTACCCCAAGGAAAAATAGGTTCTATACTCTTCAAGGGAGACAAGGGATGAATGAGGTGCCCGATGTCATCACCTGTATTTAATGGTTTTTGATTTTGAGATGTATGCTTTGATTCATGTGGGTGCCACTTTTTCTTTTATTACTCCTTTCACTGGTAAAATGTTTCATGTTAGACCTGAATTATTGTGTGAACCCTGTGAAGTGTCTACCCCCATTGGTCAGTATATTGTTGCTGAAAGAGTCTACAAAAATTATCCCATATTCATATTGCATAAAATCTTGCCTTGTGATTTTGTTGAATTAGATATGGTGGATTTTGATGCCATTCTTGGCATAGATTTGTTGTATGCATATTATGCTTCTATTCCAATTCCAAAATGAACTAATCCTTGAAAAGGAAAGTTATGATCTAGTGGTCAAAGGTAGATTCGTATCTTGCAATTAAGCAAAAAAGTTAATTTCTAAGTGGTTTTTCGATCTTCTTGTTAGGGTTAGGGATGTTGCGTCCAAAGTCCTTCCTGTAGAGTTGATTTCGGTGGTTAATGAGTTTCTTTATGTCTTTCCTAATGAGCTTCTCGGTGTTTCTCTTGAAAGGGAAATAGACTTTGGTATAGACCATCTTCCCGATATTCAACTCATTTCTGATCTCTCTTACCGTATGGCCCCGACGGAATTAAAGGAGTTGAAAGAGCAATTGTGGTATTTGTTGGAAAAGAGTTTTATAAGACCTAGTAAATCACCTTGGGGTGCACCAGCGTTCTTCGTGCAGAATAAGGATGGTTTTCTTAGAATATGCATTGATTACTAGCAACTTAATAGAGTCACCATCAAGAGTAAGTACCCTCTACCAAGGATTGATGATCTTTTTGACCAACTTCAAGGGGCTAGACATTTCTCTAAGATTGATTCGTCGGTACGGGTATCACCAAGTGAATGAGAGGGAGTGTGTCATTCCCAAGATGGCCTTCAAGACTAGATATGGGCACTTTGGGTTTGTGGTTATGTCCTTCGATTTGCCTAATGCACCGGCTATATTCATGAATCTTATGAATAAGGTCTTTAAACCCTACCTTGACTTATTTGTGGTGGTTTTTATTGATGATATATTGATATTTTCCCATATTAAGGAGTATGTGAATCATTTGAGGGTGGTGTTGCAAATCTTGAGGGACGAGAAGTTGTATGCTAAAAATGAAATATGTGAGTTTTCGTTGAAAGAGGTTGCTTTCCTATGCCATCTGCCGTCAGGTGACAGCATTAAGGTAGATCCTAAGAGGATGGAGGTGACTAGAAATTGTCCTTGATGTCACAACCCAAGCCTAGGGCATAGATACGACATAGTTCAAAGGGAACCTGAAGGGACCATAAGAAGGCCTCTCAGCATATCATTACACATCCTTGGTTATGGAAGCAATAAAATACAACATGAGGTAGTAAATAGGGGTAACCGGGGGCTAAGATACATCTTTTATATCATAATCAACAAGAGTCAAGAGAGAGTCAAAGCTCATAACAATGTAGATGACTTGTCCAACAATACATCTACTACATAGATAAGAGTGAGGGTAAAGACAAGCAACTGGGCTTACCCTCATAGTCAACATTTACATAAAATAAAGGTAGTCTTAAATCATAATATGAGACAATAAGCACCAGAATGGAAGACTCACCCACAAGTTTGAGTGGAATCGTACTAGCCACGTGGATGGTGATACTCAAGCAGGTCTCCGATTCCTATATGGTTACGTCATGTAGGCATAGAGTATACGTTAGTATATTCGAATATACTAAGTATGTAGGATGCAATGCAACAAGTGATAGGCACTATACTTATACATAACATAGGCAATGAATAAGCATATAGCAATATGGCATGTATATGAGATGCTATGTAGTAAATCATTCTTATATGGAACATAATACATGTGCAAAAAGGGACCACTATTATATTGGTAGATCATTGTACCCTACCACCTTTAGTGATTGAGGTAGCCACCCCATAAATTGATTGGTGGATCATTGTATCCTACCACCCTTGGTGATTAAGGTATAAACCCCTCGACATTGTTGCCAAGGTACAAACCCCCTGACATAGTTGCACGGTACATCCCCCTCCCATGACATGGTTGCCATGGTACAAACCCCCCGACATGGTTTCTAGGGTACAAACCCCCAAAGATGGTTATCAAGGTACAAACCCCCCGACATGGTTGCCACAGTATAAAACCCCGTACATGGGTATCAAGGTACAAACCCCCTGACATGGTTGGTAGATTATCGTACCCTACCACCCTTGGTGACCGAGGTATAAACCCCATGGCATGGTTATCAAGGAACAAACCCCACAACATGGTTATCAAGGTACAAACCCATCGACATGGTTACCCGGTGCGCAACTCTCAAGTAGGGCATGGTCACTTTCCAACACTATATAGAAGAAAACAATAACATTCATTAATTTCATCATCATATAGTCATTCAAATCATAAGACATGCATAGACCCTTCAATTCCTCAAGAAATCATAATCCAGAAATTTTATCAAACACTTGGCGGGTGTGTAATGCTAGTGAAAACCATGCAATTCAAGAGTGAAATCATACTAGAATCCATCAATAAATTCTTGGTAACACCCTCAAGAAATATATATCAACACCCCTCATCAAATCTCACACTAGACCTTAGATTCATAGCTCAAAACATCATAGGTGCAGTGAAATTCATAATAGATAAGATCCATGAGAAAATCAACTTAAATCATGCAATTTTAGTTAAAAAGAAACTTGGGTATCATGGGTGAAAGGAACCTATAAAATAAACCCACATACATTGACCTTTGGAGAATCCTTGAAGAAGATTGGCAATCGAGACTTGAAACTTGAAAGAGAACCTTGAAATCTGGATGAGTTTTGAGACTTGAATTTAGGAGATGAGATACTGGTTGTGTTTGGGTGGTTATTTGGGAATGTCTTGAATGATATGAGGGTGAAATAAGACTTAAGTATAGATATTTTCACACATCAAAACATAAGTCCCAACACCCAAAAGCCTTGGACCAAACTTGAAAAACTGGCACAAAATGAACTGAGGAACTACCTTGGCCAGTCGCGTAAGGGGTGCAAAAACCTCACTGAAATTGCATTTTATGATTTTCAAAGTTTTATATGGTTGCTCTTAAATTGGGTATAGACACACTCCCCACTCAATATGACCCCCTAAATAAGAATATGAAGTTGGATGTTCGACATCATGCACGAATTTTGAGATATATGAAAATTACAATTCTGGACACTTTTGAGGCACATTTTCGAGAACTTTTTTGGGTTGTTTCAATATCTCCCCCTTGGGAACATTTGTCCCTAAATGTAAAATAAGTATATATGAGAGATGCAAATATGACAATTTCAGCCCACATGAGGATGCAACAATGCACTTAAACATCATTTTAAAAATCTCAACATTTGTGTAAAATCATTATGGACTTGTCAATTTAAACATGAATGTTTGCAATGACATGTGGCTTGAACTTAAAACTTGATATCATATAAAGGACTTAGATTAATACCTTAGTCCTAAGTAGAGTGGAAAACATAAAGGTATCTCTTTTGCATATCCGCTTCGGCCTCCTAAGTAGCACTTTTGACTTATTTATTCCTCCAAAGGACCTTAATGGAAGCAACTTCCTTGTTCCTCAATCACTTGACTTGCGTATCCAAGATCTCCACTAGAACTTCTTCGTATGTCAAGTTTTATTTAGCTACTCAGAAAACATCAAGAGTCACAATAGCATTAGGATCATCCACACGTCCTCAACATAGACACATGAAAGACCGGATGAACCAATTCTATTTCTCTAGGCAAATCCAACTCGTAGACCACCTTTACAATCCTTCTCATCAACCTATAAGGACCCACATATCTAAGATTTACTTTACCTTCTAACCAAAATAGACCACACCCTTCATGGGTGGTACCTTCAAATACACCCAATCACCAACCTTGAATTTAAGATTCCTTCTCCTCATATTGGCATAAGACTTTTGGCGACTTTGGGCTATTTTCAACCTTTCTCTAATCATCTTTACAATTTCCATAGAATCCATAGCCAGATTCGGACCTAATAAAGCCACCTAACTAACCTCAAACCATCCAACCAATGATTTACAACGTCTACCATAGAAAGATTCAACAAGAGCCATGCCGATACTAGAATGATAGCAATTGTTGTATGCAAACTCAATCAATGGATGATGATCATCCCAACTACCCTTAATCTCCAATACAAAATCCCTAAGCATATCCATAATTGTTTGGATATTCCTTTCAGCTTGGCCATCTGTTTGATAGTGAAGGCAATACTAAGCTTTATGTTGGTTCCAAGATCTCTTTAGAAAGACCTCTAAAAGTGTGAAGTGAATTGTGTACCACGATCCGATATAATGGATAAAGGAGCTCCATTCAACCTCACCAAGTCATAAATGTACAACTTAGCATAATATTCAGCCCTATATGTAGTCTTAACTGGTAGAAAGTGAGAGCGATTTTTCCATCCTATCAACCACAACCCATATTAATCAAAACCCTTTCTAGTCTTGGGCAACTCAATTACAAAATCCATATTAATCTCTTCCCACTTCTAAGTAGGAATCTCTATGTCTTGGGTTAGGCCACCCGACCTTTGATGTTCATCTTTGACTTATTCAAAACTATGGCAACAGGACACAAATTTTGCAATGTCTTTTTTCATGCTTCCCTACAAATACACCTCTCTCAAATATTTATACATTTTAGTATACCCTGGTTGAATAGACATTGAAGAACCATGAGCCTCATCAAGCATCTTTTACTTCAAGCTTTCAACATAAGGCACACACAACCTACCTTGGTACCTAAGGGCACCATCTCTCCCTTGGGATAAAACCTCTACCTTACCATCTTTTACCAATGCGTTCAATTCCAACAAGGAGGGATCAAGGTCTTGCTTATCTTTCACCTCCTCAACCAATGAGTATTTAGAACCATCATCATCAACAACAACACTCTCAACTTCTTCCAACCTAACCCCTAATTTAGCCAATTGATGCACTTCTCTAACCATCTTTTCATCACCACCATCAACATAAGCTAGGCTATCCATAGACATCCTACTCAAAGCATCCGCCACCACATTAGCATTACCGGGATGATAATACACACTTATATCATAATCCTTAAGAAGGTCTAACCACTTTCTTTGCCTCAAATTAAGATCCTTCTGAGTGAAAACATATCAGAGGCTCTTATGATCGGTGAACACATAAACATGCACCCCACACAAGTAATGACACCATATCTTTAAAGCAAATACCATGGTGGCTAGTTCAAGATCATGGGTAGGATAGTTCTTTTCATGCAGCTTGAGTTGCCTAGAAGCATAGGCTATGACCTTACCATTTTGCATTAGAACACAACCCAAACCAACTTTAGAAGCATCACAATATACAACAAATCCCTTTAGCCCTTTCGGTAGTGACAATATAGAAGCAGACACAATCTTATATTTTAACATTTGGAAGCTCTTCTCATACTCATTAGTCCACACAAATGTAGCCTTCTTCGGAGTCAATTTTGTCATAGGAGAAGCAATAGAAGAAAACCCATTCATAAATCTCTGGTAGTAACCCGCTAAGCCCAAGAAGCTTCTAATATCCGATGGGGTCATTAGTCTAGGCCTATTCCTAATCACGTCCATCTTCTTGGGATCCACCTTAATACCATCCCCCAACACCATATGACCTAGGAAGGCAACCTCCTTCAACTAAAATTCACATTTTTCATACTTAGCATATAATTTCTCTTTCCTCAATCTTTGCAACACTACCCTCAAATGACCCATATGCTCCTCCTCATTATCAGAATAGATCAAAATATCATTAAAGAGTACAACAACGAATGAATCAAGGTCGGGTTTAAAGGCCCATTCATAAGATCCTTGAAGATAGCTGGTGCATTGGTTAACTCAAAAGACATTACAACAAACTCATAATGCCCATACCTAGTCCGAAAGGTTGTCATAGGAATATCACACTCCCTCACCTTCACTTGATGGTACCAAGATCGAAGATCAATCTTAGAGAAGTGGCTAGCCTCTTGCAATTGTTCAAACAAATCATCAATCATTGGAATAGGATAGCTATTCTTGATGGTGACCCTATTAAGTGGCCGGTAGTCAATACACATTCTTATAGACCCATCTTTCTTCTTCACAAACAACATTGATGCTCCCCAAGGTGATTGGCTAGGTCTAATAAAACCCTTATCCAACAAATCCCTCAATTATTCCTTCTACTACTTTAACTCCGCCTAGGCTATACGGTAAAGGGGAATAGAAATGGGTTGAGCATTAGGGAGGAGGTCTATACCAAAGTCAATTTCCCTTTCAGTAGGAATATAGAGAAGGTTATTTAGAAAAACATCAAGAAAAAAACTCATTTACAATCATAACTGATTCTATGAGAAGGACTTTAGACTCCACATCCCTAACCCTCATATGATGGTAAAGACACCCCTTAGAGATCAACTTATGGGCTTTAATGTAAAAGAGAAACTTACTCTTGACCACCACATCTTGACTGTCCCATTCAAGGATGGGTTCATTTAGGAATAGGAATATGATCCTACAGGTTCTACAATCAATAGAAGCATATTATGCATGCAACCAATCCATCATAAGAATGATAACAAAATCAACCATATCCAACTCAACAAGATCACAAGACAATATTTGATGCAAAATGAAAATATGACAATCTATATAAACCTTCCTATCAATAATAGATGCACCAATAAGAGTAGACACCTTATATGACTCACACAATAATTCGGGTTTAACATGGAACATTTTGGCAACAAAGGGGATACCAAAAAACCGAGTTGCACCTGGATCAATCAATGCATACACATCAAAATTAAAGATTTTTAGCATAGCAGTAACAATATCAGGTACATCATCAACCCTTTGCCTCTTATGTAAAGCATAAAACTAATTGTGCCTTGGGGTACCATCTTGTCGGCCACCTCTATACAAAGAAATCACATTGGCACCCCAACCTCAATGTTACGGACCGGTATCCGTAACCATGAAGGACCACGCATAGCGTATATGCCGGCTGTATCAAGCAGCCATGGGGAGGGGAACGACTCTAGTAATAAGGCATTCTGCCATAGTTGTATTGGGTTGGCCGAGTTCAGGCAGTCCGACCCGATTTAGTTTGGGGAGCTTGTCGCTTGTCAAGGACATAACTATGAAGAGAGCTGATCATATTGAGGGCACAAATGGTCGGGAGCTATTATCGCTTCCTTGATGAGCCCATGGTAGGGCAAAACCAGTCGGTATGCTATAAGGTCAGGCTGGCTTGGGGGTAGTATGGGATGCCTCCAAGCGCCGCACGAGCGCAGTACTGCACGCCAAGACTCTAGGCCTATGACAAGTGGTATCAGAGCGCGACATGCTCTTCATAGCTACGCACTCTAGATGGTCGTGGTGAAGACCAGCTCTAAAGGGAGGAGAGTACTTTAGCCATTGCGAGGGTAATGCACGGCAAAGCGAAGGAGGGCGCTAGAATGATGAAGTATGTAAATCCTTGGGCGGAGTCCTTCCCTACAAAGTAAAGCACACTTCGGTCATGAAAAGGGTGCGAACCCAGAAATGGAGGCACTAGGTGATGTGCGACAGTCCAAAGGGAGGAGTTCCATCGAGGGTGTTACATTAAGGTCATCGCAACATCGAGTGGGGAAGAGTGTTACGGACCGATATTCGTAACCATAAAGGACCATGGAAAGCGTATGTGTTGGCTGTATTAAGTTTCCATGTGGAAGGGATGACTCTAGCAATAAGGAACTCTACCCTAGTTGTATTGGCTTGGCCTAGTTCAGGAAGGATGACCAGATTTAGTTTGGGGAGCTTGTCACTTTTCAAGGACATAATTATGAAGGGAGCTGATCATACTGAGGGCACAACTGGTCGTGAGCTATTGCCACCTCTTTGATGAGCCCATGGCAGGGCAAAACCAGTCGGTACGTTATAAGGTCAGGCTGGCTTGGGGTAGTATGGTATGCCTCCAGGCGCTGCACGAGCGTAGTGCTGCGCTCCAAGACTCTAGGCCCGTGACACTATGGCAGGGCGAAACCAGTCTATACGCTATAAGGTCAGGCTGGCTTGGCGGTAGTATGGGATGCCTCCAGGCGTCGCACGGGCGCAGTGCTGCGCGCCAAGACTCTATGCCCATGACATATAGGATGGACATCCTTAGACTTATTGCGATCATGAGGGTAATCAACCTTTTTGTGACCCACTTCTTCATAACCATAACATGCATTAGTGTCTCTAAAACATGGGCCCTTATGATCCTTATCACATCTTGGTGACACATCATTAGGAAACACAACACCAACACCTTGTGTCCTTGGGAAGTCATTGGCAAATTCCTGATTAGAAGCATGCCAAGGCCCTTGGCCTTGGTGGAACCGACCACTCTTTCAGCTTTGGAACTTCCCCTCAATATGACCCCTCTTGGCCGCATGACTCCACCTCTTACTCAACTTTTCCTCCTTTATTTGTTCATCATAGGTCATCAAATGGGATAAGTCCATCTCAATAATCAACATGGAAGACCAACACTCCTCACTCACCAAGTCGGAGACACCCATGACAAATTTATTCATCCTAGACCTTAAGTCGGCTACCAAATGTGAAGTGTATTTTGAAAGTTAGTTGAACATAAGGGTATACTCCCTTAAACTCAGAGACCCTTGTCAGAAATTCATAAAATCCACCAATTTGGCTTCCCTAAGCTTAAGAGGGAAGAGCCAATTAAACAAGGCCACCTTGAACTCCTCCAAAAGTACTTTGACTCTTGTCTAAGGGACATCTTTAATATCATAATCAACAAGAGTCAAGAGAGAGTCAAAGCTCATAACATTACACATGATATATCTAATGACACCTCTACTACATAGATAAGAGTAGGGGCCAAGACAAGCAATCGGGCTCACCATCATAGTCAACATAAAAGAAAGGTAGTCTTAGATTATAACATGAGATAATAAGTATCATACGCAGAATGGAGGACTCACCAAAAAGCTTGAGTGCAATCATACTAGACATGTGGATGGGTATGCTTAAGAGGTGCTTTGGTTCCAACATAGTGACATTATGTAGGCATAGAGTATGCGTTAGTACATTTGAATGTACTAGGTATGTAAGATACAATGCAACAAGTGATAGGCACCATACTAAAAGTGCATAAAATAGGCAATGAATAACCACATAGCAATAAGGCATGTATATGAGATGCTATGTAGTAAATCATGCTTATATAGAACATATTACATATATAAGAAGGGACCACTCTCATATTGGTGAATTGTTTCACCCTACCACCCTTGGTGATTGAGGTACCAACCCCATTAATTGGTTGGTATATCATCGCACCCTACAACCCTTGGTGACCGAGGTACAAGTTTTATGTAGTGTATAGAACTTCCAACTTAGAAGTGGGATATGATCAATATGGACTTTGTTATCGGTTTGCCTCATACATTTCAGAAGTTTGACTCCATATGGGTGA
>JAOTQJ010098236.1:0-11675 GCA_025642045.1 Solanum sejunctum
CTCCTCCATTCATCAGGCATCTTGTTAGTCTTCATAATAGCATTGAACAGTCTAGTCAACCACTCTATGTCATCCTTGACCATGTTCTTCCTAAAGTATATCGGAATCTCATCGGGCTCGACCACCCTCCCCCTCTTCATCCTACTCATATCGAATCTCATCGGGCTCGACCACCCTCCCCCTTTTCATCCTACTCATATCCTATCTTACCTCCTAAATTCTGAACTGCCTGCAATAACCAAAATCACAATGGTTTTTAGAGTGAGGCAACTTACCCAAGTCAATATCTCTATCTCCTTTTTCATTTAATAATTTATGAAAGTAAGCTTGCCACCTTAATTTGATGGAAGTGTCATCCACCAACACCTCGCCCTCCTCATCCTGGATTCACTTCACTTTGTCCAAGTCACGAGCTTTCATTTCTCTTAGTTTAGTGAGCCTATAAAATCTCTTGTCCCTGCCTTTATCACTTAGCTCCTCATAAAGGTGCTCAAACGCTGCTGACTTAGAATTCGTCACTACCATCTTTCCGTATAACTTGGCTGTCTTATAGATTACCTTGAGCTTTTTCTTTTCATCTTCATCCCTACACTCTAAGCACTCTGTGTAAGCAACCTTATTATCTTTCACTTTGCCCTAAACTTCATCATTCTACCACTAATTGCGTTGACGTCCACCAAAGGTCCCTCTCGAAATCCCTAGTACCTTGGTAGCTACCTTTCTTGTGTAACTAGCAATTGTGTTATATTACCTTAACTACTCCACGCCTCTATGTTTCTCAACTTTTTTTCCATCTCGCGAGAAAGGGCAGGATTAAGGCCTCCTCATCTAATCCTAGGTTGGGCATACATAACCAACTTCTTCTTTTCTCTCTTTATCTCCACAACCATCACTAAAAGCCTATGTTGAGTAGAAACAGTTTCACTCAAAATAACCTTGCAATTCTTATATCGACTCCTATCACCCTTTGGAAGAAGTAGGTAATCTATCTGAGTCTTAGCTACCGTACTATGGAAGGTAATCAGGTGGTTTCCTCTCTTTGGTAAACATGAGTTAGCAATCACTAACTCAAAGGCTTTGGCAAAATCCAAGAGAGACGTCCCACTTCCATTTCTCTCCTAAAAACTAAAGCCTCCATGAACATCTTCAAACCCGCTAGTAGTTGCCCCAATATGACCATTAAAGTCACCCCCAATAAAGATTTTTTTTATCTCCGATATGCCTCACACAACCTCATCCAGATCCTCTCAAAAGAGACTTTTGACTTCCCTATCTACGCCTACTTGGGGCGCATAAGCACTAACTATGTTTACTACATGTCTACCAACTATGAGTTTGTTAAACATCATCCTATCATTAACCCTCCTAACCTCAACCACATAATCCCTAGATTCTTGTCTACTAGGATACCTACACCATTTCTATCACTAGAACCACCCGAGTACCACAACTTAAACCCATCCATGTCTCGTGCTTTGGTGCCTACTCATCTGGTCTCGTAGACACATGCTATATTAATATGTCTCCTTTTAAAATATTTTACTAATTCTATAGACTTCCCTGTTAGTGACCTTATGTTCCACGATGCTATCCTTAACTTAAATAAGCCCATGACCCTCTTGTCACCACTACCCCTTACCTCCGACCTCGACCGACGACGTGACCCTAGTCCACCATTATCTCCTAATGCGACTAAAATACAAAACTGATAATCCCTACAAACAAGTACAGGTCATAATAATGAATAATAGTACTATACACTTGTAATCTTATAAACAAGGAATACTAAACAATATAAGCAAACTACCTACAAATAGTACTATGCAACAATAATAAACAAGACTCCAACAAAATACAGCGATATGCAGTAATACAACAACAATATGCTAAGTAATTTTCTCAACAAACAATATGCTAAGTAATATGTATACAACAATATACAACAAATATATAGCTATAGGTAGATGAATCAAATATGGCACAAATAATTAGAGGGAAAGAAATTAAAGATAAGTAAAGGGTACCATATGACAAAAATAATTAGAGTGCAAGAAATCAAAAGCTATAGGCAACAATACACCCGGGAATATGTATATACAAGGTAAATAATAGAAGGCAAAATAACATATATACATGGTGAATATACAACAGTAATAAAAAAAACCCAGCAATTAACAGGATAAAATTGCTTAAACTGAGAAATTCATAAACAGAGTGAAAAAAGGAACGATATTCAGCTGAATCAAAAAGTAGAAATAATATCCAAGAAATTAGAGATGATATCCCCAAAATTGATAAAGAATGGAATGATTGAACCTGGATTGAAATTGACTGACAGAGTCAATTGGTCGCCGAAATTCTCTATTTCTGGCCTGATCACCGGAGTCTGCCTAAAAGTATCATTGGACTCTAATGAGCAGTGGAAGCACTGATAAAGGATATCTACTCTGAAATAAATGAACGGGGTTCGCCGATAAAGGAGATCGACGAAAGCTGTCAACATGGTTCACCGGAACCTCTTAGAGATTAGTTCTTGGAAGAATTGAAGAAGATTCTTGAATTCTTGACTTGGAATCTTTAGAGTTCTTTATGAAAATCCTGATTATTGAAAAATAAGAATCAAGAAATCCTTTCTTGGAATTCTTGAATTCATTTCTTGAATAATTAAAGAAAATCCTATAGCATACAACTTTAAAAAATTGGAAGATATTTCACCTCACACAAAAAATCATGCTTTGTTCCTAAAGCAATTTATAGGAAAGAGATAAAGCAGAAGGGAAAGAAATACTCCTTGAGATGCTTTAGGGACTAGCTAGCAACATGTTTCTTCAATATTCATCAAGGGTCGCACACACACAACACTTAAACTTAAAAATCGTGTTCCTTACTTTAAATTTAGGTACTCAGACTTTTCCTAAATTTGCAAAAATAAAAACGACACAAAATATATATATATATATATAAATAAGAAGTTACACCACTAGTTGGAGGCCTTCAACATTTTCTTCCATCTTGAACTTATGAATTGTATCCTTATTTTCTTTTCCAATTTTTTATTATGCTCAAAAGGTGGTGGTACCAAAATAAGGAAAATAAAAAATAGAGATTGCATGTTGTACTTTTTGGCCTTAAAATGAGAAATGTAATTTTTTTATTTGTTCCCAATAATTTCAAGAATATAAACATTATTTTTTCTCCTCCGTACATTCTTCCATATGCTTAGATGATTTGATTAATATCTCATCATCTAAACATAATGTAGAAAAATGATGGAATGAGGTCCAATGTGTCCTAATTCATTAATTATATAATTATTTACATCCTCATGTTTACACACACTAGAGTTTTTAAAAATTATATTATCTGCTTCTTCAAATTACTCTTGTATATTTTTCTCAACAGTGACAACATCAATAGTAGTTTAACCTCCAATTTTTGCTCTTCAAGTTTGTCTATAACATTTTTGCTTCCTCATACAATTCATAACTAACATGTTGAGTCTCAAACGTATCATCCTTTATACTGAAGTCAATATTTAAAATTTGGACACCCAAGCCAAATTGATGAGCATTTGACAAAAGCATATAGTTGTCTAAGTCAAGATCGTCAAATATTTTCAAGAAGTATATATAGCGATTCAAAAACATATCTACAACTTGCCTTATCCTAATTCTCCAATAGTTCCATATTTCTTCTACAGACAGCGTCATATTAGTAAGAGTAAAAAAAATGAAAAGAGAAATAAATAAACTAATAAAAATATAGTTAGGGACTATAAGTAAAAATAAATACTGAAGAAAATATCTAAATCATATTCCCCTGCAATGGTGTCATTTTTTGGTAAAGTCCAAAATATAATTCTCAAAAGAAATATAAATGTTTGTTTATGATATATTTACCCAACTTGTGTGAAATGCCCCAAAAACGCCCGAAAATGTGCCTCGAAAGTGTCCATAATTATAATTTCCTCATATCTCAAACTCAGAGTGTGATATCGAAAATTCGATTTCATATTCATGACTAGGGGGCAAAATTGAGTGGGAGATGGGTATAACCCCAATTTTAGAGCACCATAGCAAAAAATAATTTCTTAAAAATTTTGCAAACCAGTGTCTGTCTGCACCCAGGATTCGACGTGCCTGAGGCATGGACCAGTGTTTATTGGCACTCCGTGCTGGGTCCGCATTATGAACTAGACATGAACCAATTCAAGTTTTTCCTTAGTTTTCATTTTGACCTAAAAGCCATGGGGTATTGGGCCCATGCCTCCTATGCGTAAAAAAGCCCAGCAGGGGAATACTTATCAGTTTTCAACTCTATATCACTCAATAGAGTCACAAAATCCTCTATAACACTTAGCCAAATATTTCATCCAAATTCAAGTGGCTCAAGGTTAATTTCGAATCTCAAGAACTTCATCAAGCTTCAAGTTCTCATTCAAATCTTCATCAAGGAATCCCCAAATTTGAGGTATGTGGGTTTCAACCGTCAGGTCCTTTCACCCATGTTACACAATGTTCCTTTTAATGAAAATTGTATTTTTCTAAGTTGTGTTGCTTATGGGTATTACTCATTATGAATTATGATTATAAATTATGTTGGGGTTTCATGAAATGATGATTGAAAACACATGTCTACCTATTTTAAGCCTATACTATGAGATGGTTTGTCTATTGTGACTATCATGTTTTGAGTTACGGAACTATAATCTATGATGAGATTTTATGGGGGATTTCAATGTATCTTACATGACAGTTTTACCATTAGTTGGTGGGTTGATTCACATTGAGTTTTCATATACTATTTTACACTTGAATTGCATGATTTTGAACTAGCATTGCATACCCACCAAGTGTTTAATAAAATGTCTTGAAATAGATTCTTGAGTTATTGATAGTCTATTGCATGGATTATGAATCATGTGTCTTTATGATGATGAAGGGGTTGTATATATGTATTGAATTCATGAGAAGTATCTATAGTGTTTCAAGTTGAGCACACCTTGTTGGGGAGTGACATGCCCAACCACCTTATGAGGAGTGACAAGCCTTGACCACCTTGTCGGGGGGTGACATGCCCGTACTACACTATTGAGGGGTATGTACCTCAATCACCTTGTCGAGGGGTGACATCCCTTACTACCATGTTGAGAGGTATGTACCTTAATCACCTTGTCAGGGGGTGACATGTCCGCACTACCACGTCGAGAGGAATGTACCTTGACCACTTTGTCAGAGGTGACATGCCCATACTACTACGTTGAGGTGTTGTTCCTCAATCACCTTCTAAGGGGGTGACATGCCTTGGAGTCCAAGTAATAGTTTGCTTGGTCTATGACAGATATGGTCTCTTCCTACACATGTAATCTATATTTGCAAGGTTATATGATTTACAACCATGTTTTCCTTTATGCATTGATCATGCATGACATATTGATACTATACTATCCCTTGCCTATGATTATGCATTTTGATTAAGATGGATATGTCTTATTGTATTGCATCCTACATACTTAGTACATTAAAATGTACTAATACATACTCTATACCTATATGATGTTACAATGTAGGAACCGAAGCTCCGCATGATCATCCTCCACATCACTAGTTTTGGCTTCTTGAAGATAAGCTTTTGGTGGGTCCTTAAGTTCAGGGATAATAGCTATGCTACTCATGCTTTTGTTTAATCTTTATGTTGAACTCTTGATACATTGAGGGTGAGCCCCGAAATTGCCTTGACCCCCACTCAAATTTATGTTTAAAGGTGTTGTTGGACAAGTGATGTAATTATTCTATGATCTTGAGTCTTTATTTTTTATTTTTATCAAAGACTTTATGTAGCCCCTTTATCCTTTTTTATAGCTCTTGTTGTTGTTATTTTGATTCCGCGATCGAGGATATGTAATTGATATGCTAGTAGGCTGGTTTGGGGTTCCTTCGGGTTTTTCATTCTTCGTGTAATGTCTAGGCCCTAGGCTTAGGTCATGACAAACTTGGTATCAGAGCACTTGGTTTGTAATGGTTGTCGATATCTAACAAACCCCGTCGATTAGTGTCTTGTTCATGGTTTTAAAGTGCACCACAATTATGAGTAAGAGCCTACGAGGCGTTTTAGAAAATGTTTCCCTCTATCTTTGTCTACGCCGTGCTATAGAAGTTAAGGTGATGCTTTTTCCTCTAACAAATTTTCTTTGCTATTCTAGATCATGCCTATTCTAAGAGGAAGACTAAGGAGAGCTTATTCACCCAAGGAGTAATCGGCCCCTCTCGCTCCTCAAGCTCCTCAAGATGGGGGAGTGGCCCATGAAGAGTTCCAAGATGCTATTACTATGCTATGCCATGCCATGACTTATCAGATAAACCATGGATCCCAATCCCCTCATGCTCCTACACCATCCTAAAGGGTGAGGGACTTTACTAGAATGAACCCACCGAGTTCCACGGGTCTAAGATGAATGAGGATCCTCAAGAATTTATTAATAAGGTATATAAGGAGTTATCCATTATGGGGGTTAGATCAGAGGAAAAAGCAGAGTTAGCGGCCTAACAACTCAAAGGGGAGGCCCAAATATGGTTTACTCAATGGTAATCGGAGAAGGCAAATAGTGATGTTATCCTTTGGGAGGAGTTCAAGGTGGTATTTCTCAACCGGTTCTTCCCTCTTGAGCTAAGGGAGGTACAAATGATGAAATTTATGAAACTTAAACAAGGGTCTATGAGTGTGAGGGAGTATATCCTCAAGTTCAACAAACTCTCCAGGTATGCTCCATAATTAGTGGCCGAGCCAAGGTCTACGATGAACAAGTTTGTGATGGGTATGTCTGACTTGGTCAATAAGGAGTGACATTCTGCCATGTTAATAGGTGATATGCATTTATCCTACCTCATGACTTATGCCGAACAACTAGAGGGGAAAAAGTTGAGAAAGAGGAGAAGTAGTGAGGCAAAGAGGGCCTATTTTAAAGGTGGATTTCAAAATCCTTTGGGTGGCCAGTTTATTCAATGCCACAAGTTCCAAGGTCAAAGATTTTCAAATGCTCCTAATAGAGGGTTGCTAATGATAATCAAAGGTTCCAAGGTGGAGGTGGTGTGGTGCCTAACCCCATATGCCAAAGATGTGGTATGAACCATAATAACCCATTCATGAGAAACTCAAATGCTTGATTTGGTTGTGGTGAATTGAGTCATAAGGTGATTGATTATGCATGTGAACAAAATAATGGTAGAGATAAGTATGCATAAGATTAATGTGCAAATGCGTGTCCTTAGGGAAGAAAAGGCCAACAAGGGGGTGGTCCAAGGTAAAATAGGTTCTATACTTTTCAGGTGAGACAAGGTATAGATTATGTGCTCGAATTATCACTAATATGTTAAAAGTCTTTGATTTTTATGTGTATGAATTGATAGACCCGGGTACTACTCTTTCTTTTATTACTCCCGTTGTTGCCAAAAAGCTTCATGTTAATCCCGAATTATTGTGTGAGCCATATGAAGTCTACCCCCGTTTGTGCATCCATTTTTGCTAAATGAGTCTATAGAAATTGTCCTATATTCATTTTGCATAAAATCTTGCCTTGTAATTTTTTTGAGTTAAATATGGTGGATTTTGATGTCATTCTTGGGATGGATTGATTGCATGTATATTATGCCTCTATTGATTGTAGAACCTATAAGGTCAAATTCAATTCCCTAATGAATCCATCCTTGAGTGGGAGAGTCATGATATAGTGGTCAAGGGAAGGTTTATTTCTTGAATTAAAGTCCAAAAGTTAATTTCTAAGGAGTGTCTCTATCATCTTGTGAGGGTTAGGGATGTTGAGTCCAATATTCTTCCTATAGAGTTGGTTTTGGTTTTTAATGAGTTCCTTGATGTCTTTGCTAATGAGCTTCCTGGTACCCTCCCGAAATGGGAATAGACTTTGGTATAGACCTCCTTCCTGATACTAAACCCATTTTTATTCCCCTTTACCATATGGCCGCGACAGAGTTGAAGGAGTTGAAAAAGAAAATGAGGGATTTGTTAGAGAAGGGTTTCATAAGGCCTAGTCAATCTCCTTTATTGGTGTTGTTTGTGAAGAAGAAGGATAGTAAACTTTGAATGTGTATTGATTATCGACAACTTAATAGAATCACCATAAAGAATAAGAACGCTCTACCAAGGATTGATGATCTTTTTGACCAACTTCAAGGGGCTAGTCACTTCTCTAAGATTGATCTTCGGTCTGGGTATATCCAAATGAAAGTGATGGAGTGTCACATTTCCAAGACCACTTTCTGGACTAGGTACGGGCACTTTTAGTATATGGTTATGTCTTTCGGGTTGACTAATGTAGCAACTACATTCGTGGATCTTATGAATAGGGTCTTGAAACCCTACCCCGACATGTTTGTGGTGGCTTTTATTGACGTTGTCTTGATCTATTCCTATGTTGAGAAAGAGCATGTCGATCACTTGAGGGTGGTGTTACAAAACTTGAGGGAGGAAAAGTTGTATGCTAAATATGAGCATGTCGATCACTTGAGGGTGGTGTTAAAAATCTTGAGAGAGGAAAAGTTGTATGCTAAATATGAGACGTGTTGAAAGAGGTTGCTTTCCTAGACTATATGGTGTCAATAGATGGCATTAAGGTGGATCCTAAGAAGATATATGTGATTAGAAATTGGCCTAGACCTTTGACTCCATCGGACATTAGAAGTTTCTTGTGTTTGAGGGGGTTATTACTGGAGCTTTATGATGGCTTCTCTTCTAGTGCTTCTCCCATGATTAAGTTGACCCAAAAGAAGGCGAAGTTTGTGTGGATTGATGAGTGTGAAAAGAGTTTCCAAACTTTGAAAGATAAGCTTGTCTCCGCTCCTATCTTGTCTCTATCAAAAGGGTTGGATGGGTTTGTTGTATATAGTGATGCCTCAAGGATTGGTTTGGGTTGTGTTTTGATCGAAAATGGTAAGGTGATAGCATATACCTCTAGATAACTTAAGGTGCATGAAAAGAATTATCCTACACATGATCTTAAATTGGCCGTCGTGGTATTTACATTGAAAATTTAGCGTTACTACTTTTATGGTGTTAATGTTGATTTGTTTATCGATCATAAGAGTCTCAAGTATTTGTTCACTGAAAAAGATCTTAACTTGAGATAAAGAAGTTGGTTAGAGCTTCTTAAAGATTATGATTTGAGTGTGCATTATCATCCCAATAAAGCTAATATTGGGGCCGATGCTGTTAGTTGGGTGTCTATGAGTAGTTTAGCCCATGTTGATGATGGTGGCAAAGAGGTAGCTAGGGAGGTTCAATGGTTGGCTAGATTGGGAGTTAGGTTGGAGGAGGTTGACAATGGTAGGATAGTAGTTGTTGATGGTTCTAAATTTCCCTTGATTGAAAAGGTGAAGGCAAAGCAAGATCTTGATCCTGCCTTGTTAGAATTGAAGGCCTTGATAAGAAATGGTAAACTGGAGGTTTTATCCCAAGGGGGAGATGGTGCTCTTAGGTACCAAGGTAGGTTGTGTGTGCCTAATGTTAATGACTTGAGAAAGAAGAATTTTGATGATGCTCATAATTCTTCCTATTCTATTTACCTCGGTTCTACAAAAATGTATAGAGATTTGAGGAAAGTGTATTGGTGAGGTGGTATGAAGAGAGATATTGCTATGTTTGTATCTGGTTGTCATAGTTACCAACAATTTAAGGAAAAATATCAAAGGTTTGGTGGCCTAGCCCAAGATATAGCAATTCCTACTTGAAAGTTGGAGGAAATTAACATGGATTTTGTGGTTGGATTGCCTAAAACTAGAAAGCATTTTGACTCTATTTAGGTTGTGGTTGATAGAATGATAAAGTCGGCTCATTTCCTACCGATTAAGACTACTTATGGTGCCGAAGATTATTCCAAATTGAACAAACATTCATGAGTTGGTTAGATTGCATAGGGTACCTTTATCTGTCATTTCATATCGTGGTGCTCAATTCACCACACAGTTTTGGAGGTCCTTCCAAAATGTTCTTGGTACCAAGGTTAAGAATAGCATGACCTTTCACCCTCAAATAGATGGCCAAGCCAAAAGAACTATCAAAACTCTTGAGGATATTCTTAGAGCTTGTATTTTGGAGTTTAAGAGTAGTTGGAAGGAATATCTTCCACTCAATGAGTTTTCTTACAACAATAGCTATTATTCAAGCATTGGTATAACTCCTTTTGAGGCTTTTCATGGTAGGCATTATAGGTCCCCATTTGGATGATTTGAGGTGGGGTATATGGCTTCTTTAGGTCCTAATTTGGTTATGGAGGCCATGGAGAAGGTAGGGTTGATAAGGGAGAGATTGAGAATAGCCAAAAGTCGACAAAAGTCCTATGCTGATGTGAGGAGAAGGGATCCTGAATTTAAGGTTGGTGCTTGGGTCTATTTGAAGGTCTCACCCATGAAGGGTGTGCTCTGGTTTAGAAACAAGGGGAAATTGAGACCAAGGATTTGGGTCCTTATAGAGTGTTGAGGAGGATTGGTAAGATGTCCTATGAGTTGGAGTTACCCAATGATATGAATATGGTTCATCCAGTATTCCATGTGTATATGTTGAGAAAGTGTGTGGGTGATCCAAGTGTTATAGTGCCTTTAGATGTTGTGGGTGTCATAGATGATTATTTGACTTATGAGGAGGTTCCGGTAGAAATCATGGATAGACAAGTGAAGAGGTTGAGAAACAAGGATGTAGCATCCATCAAGGTTCTTTGCAGCGACTAATAAGTTGAAAGTGTCACATGGGAAGCCAAAGCGGACATAAAAAAGCGATATCCAAATCTTTTCCACTCCATTAAGGCCTAAGGTACTAATTTAAGTACCCTATATGATTAAAAGTCTTAAGATTCAGCCCCTAAATCATTTGTATGCAGTCATGTCTATGTTGACAAGTTTATGGTGATTTTTGACACTTATGTTGAGAATATTTGAAATGATGTTTAAAAGCATTTGTCGCATTCCTGTGTTGGGTTGAAATCATCTTGATTACTTATCTTATATATGTTTCTTCGATATTCGGGGAGGAATGTTTCCAAGGGGAAGATATTGAATCGCCCCAAAAATGCCCGAAAATGTGCCTAAAAAATGTCCATAATCGTAATTTCCTCATATCTCAAAACTCGTGTATGATATCACAAATTCGACTTCATATTCGTGATCAGGGGGCTAAATTGAGTGGGAAATAGGTATAACACTGATTTTAAAGCACCCTTAGTGAAAAATAACTTTTCAAAAATTTCTCAAACTAGAGTTTGTCTGCACCCTGGCTGCGATGCGTCTAGGGAGCGGATCAGTGTTAATGGGTCCTCCAAGTTTGTTCTGTGTTGTGAACTAGACATAGACTAGTTCAAGTTTTTATTTAGTTTTGATTTTAGCCTAAAGGCCTTGGGGTCTTGGGCCCATTCCCTCTTATGCATAAAAACACATATACTACGCCATTTTCAACTCTATATCACTCAATACAATCTCAAAACCCTCTCTAACACTTAACCAAATATTTCAACCAAATTCAAGTATATCAACCTTAATTTTGGATCTCAAGGAATTCATTCATGCTTCAAATTCTCATTTAAATCTTCATTAAGGGATCCCCAAATTTGAGGTATGTGAGTTTTAATTATTGGGTCCTTTCACCCATGGTGTCTAATCTCCCATTTTATCAAA
>JAOTQJ010098247.1:0-11675 GCA_025642045.1 Solanum sejunctum
ACCCTTTTATGACGAGGCTCCCCACAATCAAAACATGCATTAGAACCTTTCAAACATGGGCCCAAATGAATCTTCCCACATGTAGGACACACATCAATGGGAGCCACAACACTGACACCTTGAGGCCTAGGGAGGTCATTGGCAAACCCCCTATTAGTAGCATAATGAGATATTTGGCCTTGAGGGAACCATCCACCTCTTTGGAACTTACCCCCAAGACAGACCCTCTTGGCTTTATGCCCCCTTCTCTTTCTCAATTTCTCCTCCTCTATTTTCTTAGCATAGGTCATCAACTGAGACAAGTCCATGTCATTAATTAGCATAACGGACCAGTATTCTTCACTTACCAAGTCGGAGACCACCATGACAAACTTGTTCATCTTAAATCTAGCATCGGCCATCAAATGAGGAGCATACTTTGAAAGTTAATTAAATGTGAGGACATACTCCCTCACACTCATAGCACCTTATTTAAAGTTCGCGAACTCTACCAACTTAGCTTCCCTAAGTTGAAGAGGGAAAAAACAATTAAGGAAAGCCAATTTGAACTCCTCGCAAAGCACAAAATTATCAATTCCTTCCTCACCCTTCCATTGATCATACCATATTTGGGCTACCCCTTTGAGTTACCAATTCCACCTTTTTATTCGGCCCAACACCTATGATATTCATAATTTTGTAGACCTCATCAATGAACTCTTATAGATCTTCATCCACCTTTGACCTATAAAATACCAGAGGATTCATCCTAATGAAGTCTCTTACCCTAGATCCTGTGGTAATAGCATAAGGGGCTTGGGCCCATTGATTGACTTAGTTGGCCATAACTTGGGCAAGCATAGTGAGAACATCCCGGAGCTCACCACTATTAGGTTTCTACTCAAGAGTTTGGGCCCTTCATCCTCGAGTATTTGGCATGATATAGCATAGCAAAGAACAATTGTTAAGGGAAAAACTTACCATAACTTTATAGCATGACTTAGTACATGAAGAAGGAAAACATTTCCTAAAATGCCTCATAGCCTCCTATTCATAGTCATGGCGCACTTCACAGCCATTACTTGGACTCTAATTAATATAGTTTGTTGTACTCCGAGGATCTATCAACCTAGGGCTCTGATAATGAGTTTTTCATGACCCAAACCTAGGGTCCAGGCGTGACAGGATGCAAGGGGAACCAGAACGGACTCCAAACAAACCTCTTAGAATAACATAACACATCCTTAGTCACAGAAGCAATAAATCAAACATCTACAAATGTTAAAGTGGGACAATTGGGGCTAAGGGAGAGCACCTTCATATCATGATCAAGAATAATATAGTCAAGGCTCTTAGCATGGATACATAACATGTTCAACAAACACCACTACTATATAGATAAGAACGGGGGCCAAGACAAAGTAACCGGGCTCACCCTCATAGTCAAAATAGACAATAAAGTAGAATGTCTCAATACACAATGAGATAAACATATAGCGAGGTCCTAGAAGTGAAGGACTCACCAGCTAGCTTGAGTAGTGTCGAACTACCCACGTGAAGGAGGCTGATCAACTTGGGCATCAATTCCTACATGGTGATATTATGTAGGCATAGAGTATATATTAGTACATTTGAATGTATTAAGTATGTAGAATGAAATGCAACTGTAATTAGGAATCATCATCAAAATACACAATAATGGGTATTAGGCATAATATAGTAATATGGCATATATGATCAATGCATAAGTAAAACATGCTTTAAGTAACTCATGCTCACATAGGACATCATATGCGTAAAAGAAACCAAGTTAAATTTCCAAAGTACAAACCCCTTGGTAGGCTAGTGATGATATTGCACTATCACATAGGTGGTGAAGTACAAAACCCTCACTAAGTTGGTGATAATGCTGCCCTATCACCTAGGTGGGAAAGTACAAATCCTTCCCTAGGTTGATGAGTACAAACCCCCATCAAGTTTAGTGATGATGCCACCCCATCACTAGGTGGATAAGTACAAACCCTTCCCTAGGTTGATGAGTACAAACCCCCATCTAGGTTATTCGGGTTCTTAGTCCCCCTGGATTTCGCATGGTCTAATGCAATACTTTATATAGAGTATATCATATACGTAAGCTCATTTCATTATCATATAGTCAATCATATCATTTCTCATGCTTTGGACCTTCAACTTCTCAAGAAACCACATCTGGATATTTTATCGAACATTTAGAGGGTGTGTAATGCTAGTATAAAACAATGAAACATAGAGATGAAGTCATGTAAGAATATCCACTGTAAATCTATCAATCAACACCTTGCAATACCCTCAAGAAATATACATCAAAACCCTTTATTAAATCTTGCAATAGAGAAAGGATTTATAGCTCAAATCATAGCAAAATAGTCACAATTTCACATAGTTTTAACATAGTGTGCAGTGAATTTTATAATAATTAAGACCCATTTCTAAATCAACTTTAAATAATACAATTTGAGTAGAACGAGACTTGGATATCATGGGTGAAAGGAACCCATGAAAGAAACCCACATGCCTTAACTTGGAGGTGAACTTGGTAAAGATTAGAGATGGAGACTTGAAGCTTGAAGAAGTATCTTAAAGGAGAACCATAGCTTGGGATGAGGATTTGGGACTTGAATTTGAGAGTGAAAATATGAATAAGTATTTGAATGAGTATTAGGAAATATGAGGGTAATATGAGGGTAAAATTTGCCTAAGTAAAGGTCAAAACATGGTTGGGAATACTTAGGCCTAAGACCCAAAACCCTTGGACCGAGATAGAAATCACTAGCAACAAAATACATAGGTCTACATCGTGAACTATCGCAGGGGTCAAATTAACACATGTTCTCGATTGTTGTGCGTCGCGATGCTATCGTGAATCATCTCTAGAAGCAGAAATTTTGAAAATTTAAAATTGTGATTTGATTGCTCTAAAATCAGGGTTAGACCTTATTCCTTCTAATTTTGACCCCGTGAACAAGAATATGAAGTCGAATTTTTGATATCGCATACATACTTTGAGATATATGGAATTTATAATTCTAAGGCATATTTTCGGGCACTTTTTGGGGTCATTTAAATCTTTTCCTAAAACATCCCCAAAAAGTGCTCGAAAATGTGCCTCGGAATGCCTGAAATTTTAAATTTTATATATCTTAAAATCTGTTTATTATTTCAAAAATTCAACTTCATATTCTTGTTCAAGGGGTCAAAATTAGGAGATAAGGGTCTAACCCCGATTTTAGAGCAACCGTATCAAAATTCAAATATCCTTGGTGCAATTTCCAATGAGGTTTTCACGTCGTCTTCGCGATGTGGCTCAGCCTATTTTGGGGAATATTTTTTTTATTTCTGTCTAAGATTTCTAAGTCTTGAGCCTAATTGTTTCCAGATGTATTTTTATCCATACTTAGCCTTATTTCACCCTTATATCATCCTGAACAGTTCTTAATACTCACTCAAACACTTAGCCATATTTTCACTCCCAAATTTCAAGTCCCAAGCCCTCAACCCAAGCTAAGGTTCTCCTCAAGTTTCCTCTGCAAACTTCAAATCTCCATCTCTTATCGTCACCAAGTTTATCTCTAAGCTAAGGTGTGTGGGTTTTAGCCATTAGGGCCTTCTACTCATGGTGCCCTAACCTACTTTTCCTTAAATTGCATGATTTAAAGTTGATTTACAAATGGGTATTGCTTATTATGAAATTCATTGCTCACTATGTTAAAGCTATGTGAAATTATGATTGTTTTGCTATGTTTTAAGCTATGAATCTTAGACCTATTATAAGAACTGATAAGGAGTTTTGGTATGTGGTACTTGAGGGTGTGGCAAGGTGTTTATTAATGGTTTTATAATGAATTTTCTTTCATGATTTCATCTCTATATTGTATGATTTTATACTAGCGTTACAAACCCTCTAAGTGTTTGATACAATGTCCAGATTTGCTTTCTTGAGATGTTGAAGGTCCAAAGCATAAGATATGATATAACTGAATATATGATGATGAAGTAGCTTATATATATTATATACTTTATATAAAGTGTTGCTTTAGACCATACCCAATCTAGGGGGACAAGAGCTCAGGTAACCAAGGTGGGGGTTTGTACTTTTTGCCACCGTGGTGATAAGGTGTGATTATCATCAACCTTGTGAGGGGTTTGTACCTCACCGCCAGGATGATGGGGTGAATCCATCATCAACCACTAAGGTGTTTTTAGCTTGAAAAGCTAGCCTGGTCTCTTCTACACATATGATACCTTATATAAGCATGAGTTACTTAAGCATGTTTTACTCATGCATTGATCATACATGCCATATTGTAATATGACATATATTGCCTATTGTTATGCATTTTGATTATGATGTCCATCTCTTGTTGCATTGCATCTTACATACTTAGTACATTCAAACATACTAATGCATACTCTATGCCTATATGACGTCACCATGTAGGAACTGGTGCCCAAGTTGATTATCCTCGCCTCTATGTGGCTAGTTTGATACTTCTCAATCTAATTGGTGAGTTCTCCACTTCGAGTACACTATGATGAACCCTCATGCTACTACCTCGGGAGCTAGTGTAAGAGACTTTATGAGGATGAATCTTCCAGTATTCTATGGGTTAAAGGTGGATGAAGATCCACAAGAGTTCATTGATGAGGTCTGCAAAATCTTGAATATCATGAGTGTTGGGCCGAATGAAAAGGCAGATTTAGCAGCGTAACAACTCAAGTGTACCCCAAATATGGTATGACCAATGGATTGGTAAGAAGGAAATTGGTAATGTGGTGTTTTGGGAAGAATTCAAATTGGCTTTCCTTAATCAATTTTTTCCTCTTGAGCTTAGGAAACTAAAATGGTAGAGTTCATGAACTTGAAACAAGGTTCTATGAGTGTGAAGGAGTACGCCCTCAAGTTTAATAAACTTTCAACGTATGCTCCTCATTTGGTGGCCGATCCTAGATCTAGGAAGAATAAGTTTGTGATTGGGGTCTCCGACATAGTAAGTAAAGAATGTTGGTTCACCATTCTAATTAGTGATATGGACTTGTCTTGGTTGATGACATATGCCAAGCAAATGGAGGAAGATAAATTGAGAAAGAGAAGGGGGCATCAGGCCAAGAGGGCCCGATTTGTGGGTAAATTCAAAAATGATGCTAGATTTCTTCAAGGCCAAGGGCCTACTCATGCTGCTAATACAGCCTTTTCCAATGACTTCCCTAAGGCTTAAGGTGTTAATTGTGTGACTCCTATAGATGGAAGGGTCTATGAAGGCCCATGTTTGAAGGATTCTAATGCATGCTATTAATATGGGGATCTTGGTCCCAAGAAGGCGGATTGTCCAAGAAACCGTGGCAAGGGTCGGGGTACAAATACGGTCCCATTAGGTAGAGGTGGTCCTCAAGGTGGTGCCCAAAGGCATAACTGATTTTATGCACTACATGGGAGGCAATGGGATGCTGAGCTCCCAGATGTTGTTACCGGTATATTGAAAACTTTTGATTTCAATGTGTATGCTTTGATTGATCTGGGTGACACTTTTTCCTTTATGTCCTCTTTTATTACTAAAATGTTCCATGTTGTCACCGAGTTGTTGCATGAGTCATATGAAGTGTCTACTCCTATTAGTGCCTCTATTATTTTTAGGAAAGTTTATAGAAGTTGTCCTATTTACATTTTGCATAAGTTGTTGCCTTGTGATCTGGTTGAATTAGACTTGGTAGATTTTGATGTCATTCTTGGGATGGATTGGTTGCATGCCTACTATGCTTCTATTGATTATAGAACCCATAGGGTCAAGTTTCAATTTCCTAATGAACCCGTTCTTTAGTGGAAGAGTCAAGATATGGTAGTCAAGGGTAGATTCATTTCATTCATTAAGGCCCGTAAGTTGATCTTTAAGGGGTGTCTTTACCATATTGTGAGGGTTAAAGATGTGGAGCCCAAAGTCCCTTACATTGAGTTAGTTCCTATAGTAAATGAGTTTCTTGATGTCTTCCCAAATGACCTTCTCGGTGTTCCTTCCAAAAGGGAGATAGATTTTGGCATAGATCTCCTTCCTGATACTCAACTTATCTCCATTCCCCCTTGTTGTATAGCCTCGATGGAGTTGAAAAGGAACAATTCAAAGATTTTTTTGTAGAAGGGATTAGTTAGACCTAGTCAATAACCTTGGGGTGCTTCGGTTTTTTCTATGAAAAAGAAGGATGGGTCACTTAGAATGTGCATTGACTACCGGCAACTGAATAGGGTCACCATAAAGAATAGGTATCCTCTTCTAAGGATTGATGATTTGCTTGACCAATTGCAAGGGGCTAGGTTATTCTCTAAGATTGATCTTCGGTCTGGTATCATTAAGTGAGGGTGAGGAAGTGTGATATTCCAAAGACAGCCTTCTGGACTAATTATGGGCATTATAAGCTTGTTGTGATTTCATTTGTGTTGACCAATGCACTAACCATCTTCACGAACCTAATGAATAGGGTCTTCAAACCATACCTTGATTCTTTTCTTATGGTCTTCATTGATAATGTACTGATCTATTCACATAGTAGGTAGGAGCAAATGGGTCATCTGAGGCTGGTGTTGCAAAGCTTGAGGGAGGAGAAATTGTATACTAAATATGATAATTGTGAATTTTTGTTAAAGGAGGTTAGATTCTTGGGCTATGTAGTGTCAGGGGATGGTATAAAAGTGGATCCTAAGAAAATCGATGTGATTATAAATTGGACTAGACCACTGACCCCTGATGATCCTCATGCTCCAATAAGAAAACAATTGCTGTCAGTAATTAACCTAACTGAAGGTTAGGGTCGAATCCACAGGGAATATGGGGCTTGACTACAAGAATCCACTACTAATCATTTTAGGCATAAATAACTAAAATCTCTAAATGGGGGAGGGGGGTTTGTGATTCAAAAACAAAGTAAAATAAATACTAAACTATGACACGAGAAAATACTCAATTTTATGGATAACTTAGGAATTGTGTTCACCATGGTTCGTTGACTCAATTACCCTAGGTAACATAACTACAATTGGAAATTCACATGCAGGACAATAACTTAGGTTCTTTCATCCCTCTTGTGAAGGTGAAGGTCAAATTTCACAATGGCACTTGGTCGGCCACCAGGGCGTGCCAACTAACCGTTACCAATTGTCCCTGTAAATCTCCCCTTGGTCAACTTTGGTTGATTAGATGAGAACACATCAATCGAATCTTGTCATCTACTTCCCTTTTCCTATTCGTCACTACCTTGGTCAGTCAAGGGATAGTAGAAGGGGTTTGGTGTTGCCCATAACCAAACGACAATCATAACGAAGGGAAATTGACAATACATGCAAACCCCAATTGTAGAAATGCGATAAACCTAGTTTATTTCAAGTCAACTACCCATTATTCCCACAACGCCAAGTTGTGGGTGCTTAGCTACTCATGGCTAAGGCAAAACAAGCAAAAATGCAAATACAATACATAAGTGAAAGTTTTAACAAAATCACTCAAGATTGTAGGCACCACAAGTTGCAAATCAAAAAGTTTGATTGATTAAAAATGAATACAAAGCAAGATTTACAATCTCCAAAATGATTTTTCCAAGAGAGAATAATAAACTAATCTAAAACCCTAAAATATTCTTGAGAGAATATTCAAAGGCAAGTCCTAACTTCTAAAATCTGGAATCCCCCCATAAAAACCTAACAAAATGTATTTATAGTGCTTACAAACAAACCCTAAAAATAACATAGAAAAGACAGTTGGCAGATCATACGCCTTCCAGGCATGACTCGTAGGGTGGCCTAGGAGTCATAGTCTAGGTCTCATTCAGGTTTTTGGCATCTTGGACTGAACTAGTATGACCCACAAGTACGAGTCGTTGCTTGACCTACAACTCGTATGTTCCTCTTGTAGTCTTGGCCTTTAATTTTTGGTCTAATATTTTAGCTCTCTGGTTCTTGCTACGAGTCCACCTATCCGAGTTATGGTCAGACTTACAACTCGTAGGATGGCCTCAATGGGGTGACATTACTTAGATTTTTGAATTTTGGTCTCTGTTTCTTGCTACAACACACCCTATGACTCGTAGCATAGGCTATAACTCGTAGATGAGCTCGTATGTCCTATGATTCAGCAAAATCTGCAATATTTCTTCAAAATCATGCCATCCTAACTTTTCTACAAGAACAACATAAAAACACATAAAAACGATAAAAAATTGCATTAAGAACTCACAAAATCCCTTATTTTAGGCATCAAGTGTACTTTTTTCCAGTACATAAACACCCTCAACTTAAAATTATTTATTGTCCTCCAGCGACGCCTCAATCTAAGCAGACAATGAGAAATACATAGTAGATACACTAATGGCATATAAAAAAACTCCTTTGATTCAGGTACCTAACTACCATTTGCAAAATAGGACTGCAAAGTTAAGCAAAATCAGAACATAATGAGATACTTGGAAATCCAACTATGACAAGTTGAGGAGCATCAACCGTCCACAATCGCTGGTATAGACATATGCTACTCAAGTAGTGCAAATGTCCTCACTAGAAAGAAGTCCCTCATACTCACTCAAAAAAGAATTTAGAATTCAGGGACTGAAGAAGCATTCTCACTCTCACAATTGAAATTCATGCATACTGACTAACACTATAGGCTTGCCTCTATACTCATCTTTTGGCTTGGTGATAAAGTGGATTTGGATCACTTTAAGACTTATGGGCTTGTAGAATAGGTTCAGGGAGCTTTGGTATGGCTTTTTAAAGTAAGTAGTGACTAAATGTTATCCTTAAACCATGTTTACCAACACTTTTTGCTTTCATAATCCAACCCTTTTCAATAAATCCACCCTTATTCTCCTGTTTTGACCTTTTCTTGAGTGTTTTCTTTCTATTTTCAATTATTCCGTACTTCTAAATTCACTTCTTGCTACTTCTTCTTGATTCAAGGCACTTATCTTTTCATTTTCTTCACTCGGTTCATTGATTTTTTAAATTTCTTTCCTTATTCCCCAAATAACCACGTCATTGTCATTACTTTATCATACTAAGGGCCACCCTCAACTTAGGTTTTTAACCTGGGATGAACTATACAATATATTCCTCAAACCTGGGCCACAACTTGTAGCCACCCTCAACTTAGGCTTTTAGCCTAAATTAAGGTTCACATGTCCAAGGATAGACCAGGGCTAAATCAAGGTATCTCATCAAACAAGGTTAAGTTAGCAAGATGTCAAGAAAGAATGAGTATATGAGAAGCTCAAAAATTTGGAACAAGGGATTCACTCACCTATTCGGTGGGTCATTTAGGCAAAAAGTGGGTTCACTCAAAGAACAAAGGCCTAAGATCCTTTTCATATCCACCACATCCACAAGCCAATCTTAAAGTACTAAGGCAAGGTCTGAGTCTATACAAGACGCATGAATGTAGCAAAATAAGCTCACAACATATATGGCATTGTATCCATAATCAAGTATAGACTCACAGGTCATGCTTTAGGCCTCAACTTACCTTCAGAATATCAGAATAAACATTGCTAGATATTCAAAAATGTATAAATGCATCAACAACCACAATCAAAAAATTTTAAAGGTACCTAATTTTTCATCAAAATCTTAAAACACATCTAAAGACTATGTATATTCCAACAAATAACTATAATATGAATTTACTCATTATGTACTCTACCTAAACATACCGGTTCAACAGAAAAGTAAACATGCACAAGGAAAAGGAATCATAAAAAGAAAAACTTGGGATCAAAAATAGGGAAAGTTATGGACTCGAGGTTACTCATACTTTACCTTAATTCATAACTTCCCACACCCCACGACAATAGGATACTTTGTCTTCAAAGTAAAAACACATAGAATACGAAATTATGCAAACATAACACAGATATATATACACTAAAAAACAACATTTAAAAACTAATATCCAAAATCAAAGTAACAAAACATCATTCAACATAAACATTCAAGACCAACATAATAAGACAAATTATCTTAAGAAAAGTACTAAATATCCATAAAGACAAACTTCAGAACAAGGGTCAAAAGAAGTCAAATATCATGGTGCATCAAGCACCGGTCTTTAGCTGATATATGGGGTCTTGGGCACCATCTCCTCTGAAGTAGTATCAAAACTACCCTCTCCATATGGGGTGTGCTGCTTCCGATCTTGCTGAATAGCTGCCAATAATAGCGACTCTTACACCACCACCTCGGGTATAGGCTCCTCCTCTGATCTTGGCCTCTTTTGAGTTGACTCTGTATCATCATCATGCTCAAGGGGCCTCTTCCCACGAACATCTGTACGGTCGACTAGCCAATCAAATGACTCATAACTACCTGCTGCTACCTCTTGGACTACAACTGGGGCTGCTAACATTAGCAATAGGTTAGCCTCAAACTTGGCTAACTCCTCAGTCACCGTACTCTTGTCAGCATGCCGAGCTCCCTCAAGTCTTCGCTAGACTCTTGCCTTAAAAGCATCTACCCGAGCATCCATCACTCTAACTCTCTCATCTATTAATGTATGGGTGAATGCCTTTAGCCTCTCCTCCGAGTCCCATACGGTTTGACCAATCCAAGGTCTGACCCATGCAGATAGAGCCTAAAGTTTGAACTCTGTTGTAGACACGCTACGTAATAATGCCTGAAAAGCAATAGCAGAAGTAAGAGAATCAACCTGTAATATAGTTGCTGCTGGTGCTGGAGTACTAGAAGATGGTATAGACTCAATCTCCATAGCTGGCGTTGGCTCTATAGTAGCTGGACTAGTGCCAATAGCAGCTAGAGGTGTACTTTGATTCGGAGGCTCTACTAGGAATAGATTTGGGATCAGAGAGGAAACTATGCTCTATAGGGCCATCAGGTTCTCATCAGCCTTTATCATGCTGGGGTCCATGATATGTATAGCCTCTATATGTGGATCTAAGTGTAGAGAAACATACATCCCTGCCTCATTACACAGTCAATGTATTAAGATAAAAAAAGATAATGAGGTCTGAGTATGAATTGCCAACTCGTGGATCTGTTTCACCATGACTGGTGCCCAATCAATATGGTAACTAGCCAGAATGCTAGCTAGTAGTACATGCCTCTGTAGGGTAATCACATTATCTATAAATGTGGGCCTGATACGCCACGAATAATAGATCACCAAAACTTAGCTCTAAATGAGAGGTGGGATTTCACAATATGAGCATTGTGGTTTATGACCTAAATAGGTTCCACACCCTCCTAGCATATTTGGCTGGCTATCCACCTAAGCAACTCTATCTTCATATCCATATTCTTCTCGCTCACTGCTTTCCTCATCATAGAAATTTTAGCATCATACTCTATGGTTGAACATGGTACTATGTAGTTTGGCCCGAACTAAACCCTCCTGATAGTCTCCTCTGAAATATCAACAACTTTACCCTGCACTAGAACTTCTCGCAACCTTGGTTGTTCTATGGGCTTCTTCCCTTGAGCCAAATCTTGGAGAATAGTGGCATAACAGGCAGCATAAAATTCTAAGACTAGATATGAGGCATACTTGTCTAACTTTTGTGATAGCCATGCAAGTCCATGATGGTTGGTCTAGGTCTCCAGTCAAGCACTCTACTTAATCTGGAGTCATTGAGTCTCAATTCCTCATGAAATTGTCGAACTAGACTTCCTT
>JAOTQJ010098258.1:0-11674 GCA_025642045.1 Solanum sejunctum
GATCCTTCTGGCCATGATTTTTAAAAGGGTAAATTTGACCATTCCCTTCTTTTCTATGTTTGGACTATGTTATTTTGACCCCAGCTATGTACTTTATCAGTTTATATAACCATAATACATCTTATTCTTCCTCATTCCAAAAAACCTAAGTCTCTAAACACTCTCAGACACTCTCAAGTCCCTACAAGGCTTCTAGAAAAAAGGTGCAAGCTAGGGTTCCGAATTCCTCATCATCCTTGAAGGTTCTTCTGTTTCCTCTCATTGAGGTATGTGGGTTTGATTATGGGAACCTTCCTTCCCATAAGACCAACCAATCCTCTTCTCAAACTACATGGATTTATGGATTATTTTATGGGTATTCATGAACTCTTACTTATGATAACATTATTAAGCATTGTACACATGTCTTCTATTTGAGTTCTTCAAAAAATGATGGTAAAATACTTTTTGGTTTTTCAACATACTCAAATAAGGGTTTTACTACTACAATGGTGGGTTAATTTGGATAACCTTAAATGAGTTGATTTTACTCCTATCTGGTCTCATTCTCTTGAATTGCATGGTTTTAAGTGCATGTGCATGTATCCACTATGTTTGACTAAGGTTACATGATGAGAATTCTAAGTGAATGAATGATTATTGCATGAATTTCAAGAAAGGCAAATTGTGATAAATCAGAGGCTCCCAAGCATGTATTAAACTCATAAAAAGTTTCAACGATTTGTAAGTAAGATATTGAGCCCTTATTCTAAGTTTTCACCCTTATGTGTAATGCAATGCCTACTAGAAGGGGTTATGACCTATGCTATATTTTTACCCTATAGTACAAGGTATATGCCACGTATAAGGGTCATGCCTATCATAATCTCTAGCCTTACGTATAATGCAATGCCTACTAGAAGGGGTTACGACCTATTCTATAGTTTTAAACCTCTAGTACAAGGTATATGCCATGTGTTAGGGTTATGTATTTCAATGAGCTACTCATGCCACTCTATTATTTTTTCACAAGTTATGCAAGTTATGATTGAGCTTATGATTATTTGAAGTATTCCATGGGATTAGACTTAACACTGAAAAGATGTTTAAGGTGGGGGACTCAATTTAAGGGGTCCTTATATAAAGTCTTGGTCTCCTAACTATGCGCCACCATAGGTTTATATTATTTCCCTAAATAGGGTTTTACTAGTAGGTCCAACTAGGTTATGACTCACTATTTAGGGTTATGCTTGGTTTACCATGGCAAGTAGACAACTGCCTCATTCGGTGTGAAGTGAACATAATAATTCTAAGAAGTAGCTTGCTTAGTCTTATATGTCAATTAGGGTCTCCTCTCACAAATTAATGGTATATTATGCAAGTTTGATATTTTTCATGCATGTTTTAACTAAATCATTGATTATATATGTCATATTAACCTTCTGTCGATTGACTATAATTATGCATCTTTGACACAACCCAAGCATAGGGCCTAGACATGACCGGTGAATGAGAAACCCGAAGGAACCCCAAACAATCCTCTTAGCATATCATTACACATCCTTAGTCGTGGAAGCAATATAAAACAATGCAAGAAACATAAAAAATGGGAATTGGGACTAAGGGAGAGAGATGAATACTTAAGTAACATGTAGTCATTTGGAAAACAAGGGCAAGGGACTAAGGAGAAAGAATGTGTAACATCATAATCAAGAGAAGAAAGAGTCAAGGCTCATAACATAGAAACATAGCCCGTCCAATAACACCTATCCTGCGTAAATAGGAGCGGCGACCAAGACAGGGCAACCGAGCTTACCCTTATGGTCAAAATAGAACATAAAGAACAGTGTCTCAATACATAATAAGAGAAACATAGACTAGGATTCCTGAAGTGAAGGACTTACCAACTAGCTTGAGTAGCACCAAACTAGCCATATGGAGGAGGAGGAGGATCAACTTGGACTTTGATTCCTATATGGTGATATCATGTAGGCAAAAGTATATGTTAGCATGTTTGAATGTACTAAGTATGTAGTATGCAATGCAATAAGAGATAGGCATCATAATTAAAATGCATAACAAATAGCAATAAGCATAATATAACAATATGGCAAGCATGATCAATGCATAAGTAAAACATGCTTAAGTAACTCATGCTCATATTGTATATCATAGGTGTAGAAAAGACCAAGCTAGATTTCCAAAGTACAACCTCCTTGGTAGGTTGGTGATGATGCCACCCCATCACTTAGGTGCTGAAGTAAAAACCCTTCACTAGGTTGGTGATGATTCCACCCCATTACAAAGGTTGAGAAGTACAAATCCTTCACTAGGTTTATGAGTACAAACTCCCATCTAGGTTAGTGATTATGTCACCCCACCACCCTGGTGGAGAAGTACAAATACTTCACTAGATTGGTGAGTACAAACCCCATCTAGGTTATATGGGTTCTTAGCCCCCCTGGATTGGCATGATCTAACATCATAACATCATTCATATCATATCTCATGCTTTGGACCTTCAATTCCTTAAGAAAACCATAATTGGACATTTTATCAAACACTTGGCAGGTGTGTTGATAGAATCATACAAAGCTCTAATACATTGAAGGACAAGGATGAAAGGTATGAAGCTTTAGAAGATCAAAGGAGGCCCATAATAAGATCTCAAACGAAGGAGTTTAATGATAAGCTCAATGGGCTTCAATTACAGATCCAAAGGTGTCTTGTTGGGGAAGAAGAGCTAAAGCCCAAGAAGGATAAATTGTCCAAATGGTACAATTATTTGGTGGGCCAAATTCAAGTTCACATGAAGTATTTTAGGGTTAAAGTTCATGCAAACAAGGCAAGAAAATGTCTAAGAATCAGCCATAACAAAGGTTGCTTTCTGCCCAAATTTGCAGAGAAGATTAGTCAAACTTTCCATATTTATCAAGATTCTTTTCCTAGTTAGGTTTTACCTTATTTTATTATTTATATATAGTTTATTAATATTTTTTTGTTCTATTTAAGGTATCTAAGTACCATTTAATGCTTTGCTAGAACTACTAGGTCTATTCATAATTAAGATAACTTTATTTCCTTTCTAGAGTAGGATTTAAATTGTAATTTTATTTCTAGGTTTTAGATACTCCTTGGACCTTCATGGACTTACAAGGATCTATAATGTATACATATAAAGGAGTCTTTTTTTCTTTCATAAAAGATTATTAGATTGATATTAATAATAATTGAGAGAGTTCTATTGAACCTTTGTGACTTGTTCTTTGAGAATTTATCTTTAAACCTTTACTAGTTCATAGTTTGAGGTATAAAGTACTTTCTTCTTGTGATTTTTTTCATTTCTTTTTGGTATTCTTTAGAAGGTGATTAGTTACATGCTAATTATTGTCGTTAGTTACTCATAAAGTAGTCAAGATCCGAATCTAACGTTTTGATTCATTTTCTCAACTAAAGGCATTAGATTTCTTCTATAAATCTATACATTATTACTTGGATCTTGTTAAGGCCTTAGAATATTAATTTCTTAGAAATTCTTGGATCTTTCCTTTGAATTTCCCAGATCTTTAATTATATTTTTCTCTTTATTTTTATGTTGTTGCTTCCGCATTCTAGTATTCACTCTATATTAGTGTTGATTCTAACCTCAATCCTACCAAGTGGTATAAGAGTGGTTCTGTAAAGATTTCGTTCATGGTAAATCTTTGGATTTCTTAACTATAAAGAGCAAAAAAAAAGTTAAAAAAGTTTTAAAAAATAAAAAAAAGTTTTTTAAAAAAAAAACTTGCTCTTCAAGAAATCCTTTTACTTTTCCTCAAAACCATGCATTAGTGTTTCCAAATAAAAAAAATTAAGAAGAGGGAATTCTAAATCTTTGAGGACACGGGAAATTGTTTTCTTCTTCGTATATAATTCTAAGTTCCTTTTTATTTGTATTTTGTTTCAACTAAATTCTACTTGTTCTAGGACTAATTCTTTACTTTCTTTTGTTTTCCCAAAAATCTATATTTTATTACTAAGAACTTGATACTTGTTTGGGTTTAATTATAAATCTACAAAGTACTCTTGTTCAAAGGTTATTTGAGGGGGGAAAAGGCAAGTGTGGCTGAGTTTAAAAGAGGGTAAAAGTCATATATTGATATTTTTCTTTAAGATGTCTAATTCGGGTGGTAATGAAGAATGGGCTCGTTTAGAAGTTGAGATCAAAGGAAAGAATTACTTCACCCTTCAACTTATGCACCAATAATTCGAGAGATAGAACCTTCAAATTCAAGAGATGGGAAATATGATTATCGAGCAGAATGAGACCATAGTTGCAATTAGGAGGGAGAGAAATGTTGTACCACCCAATAATGTTAGACTCTAAGTTAGAAGAAATGTACCTCATGTCCCTTTTGTAAATGATGATTTTGATGGTGAACTTAATCTAGAAAGAAGAGATAGGAGGGGGCAAAGAGATAGAGTAGAAGATGATAATATAAGTAGTATAAAAATGAAGATTCCATCTTTCAAGGAGAAAGGGACCCAGACTTGTACCTTGATTGGGAGAGATGAGTTGAAGCCATCTTTGATTCTCATAACTACTCTGAAGGTAAGAAAGTTAAACTTGTTGTTATTAGGTTTTCTGATTATGCTGCTTCTTGGTGGATAAAGCTTGCTAGTAACAAAGTGCAAGATGAGATACCACCTATTGCTACCTAGGCAGAGATGAAGAGGGTGATGAGGAAGAGGTTCGTGCCATTATATTTTCAAAGAGAGCTTCAATCTCGCCTTTAACACTTGAAGCAAGATTCCATGTCGGTAGATGAGTACTTCAAAAGTATGGATATGGATATGATCCAAGCTAATTGCATGGAGGAAGAAGAAGCCACAATGGCTAGATTTTTAAATGGTTTAAATTCTGAAATAGCTAATATAGTAGAGATACAATAGTATGTAACTTTAGATGAGTTAGTTCATTTTTTTGTTAAAGTAGCAATACTAATGAAGAAAAAGCAACAACTTAACTCATGGACAAATCAGCCTAACTCCATCTCTAAGAAGCCATTGTCAAAACAAGAGGGAAAAGCTCCTTCTAAACCTCAAGAAGATAGAGGTGAAGGTAAAGTTGACGAGGGAGGTTAAACCTTCAATCCTAGATCTTGTAAACCTTCTAGTTCTATTCATTGTCATAAATGTCATGGGAGGGGTCATATGATACATGAATGTCCAAGTAGAAGAAACATCATACTTAGAGAGAATAGAGAATATGAGAGTGAAAAATGTCAGGGGGAAGAAGAAGAGGGAGGACGTGTAAGTAAGGAAAATGATTTAAACCTACCCAATGATGGTATAATTGGGGTGTTTAGGAGAGTTATGACTACTAATTTGGGTAGTAGTGATGAAGGACAGAGGGAGAATTTGTTCCATACTATATGTGGAATAAAGGAGAGGACTTATTCTATGGTTATTGATGGGGGAAGTTGTGCAAGTTTGGCGAGTTCATATTTGGTAGATAAGCGAAGAGTTGCATGCATGATACACCCTAATCCATACAAGCTCCAATGGTTAAATGATAGTGGAGAGGTAAAAGTAAACAAATAATGAGAGAAAGAATAGGTACATTCTTTTGCATAACGGTAAGAAATTTACTCGTGCACCATTATCTCCTTCACTAGTGTTTGAAGATCAGAAATGATTGAGGAAAACAATGGGAAAGCAAAGAAGAGAGATAAAAAGTGAGCTTGAGGGAAAAACAAAAGGTACCAAGATATATAAGAAAAAGAGAGATGGCTAAGAAAATGAGAGAGAGGGCCGCAAACTGAGTAAAGAGGTAAAAGAGAGTTTGAGTAAAAAAATAAAAAGTTTTGGTGAGAGGAAAGAGGCTAAGGAAAAGAAAAAAGAGTCTTTATGTAAAAGCCAAAGAGTTTTTGAATGCTAGAAAAGAAGGGTTGCCCATAGTACTACTTACTTACAAAGAAGTGTTGATTAACTTTGAAGAACTAACTCCTTCTTTGCCAAATAGTGTTTCTTCTCTTTTGTAGAGTTTTGAAGATGTTTTTCCTGATGATACTCTAAATGCATTGCCACCTTTGAGAGGAATAGAGCTCCAAATAGACTTTGTGTCAGGGTCTCAACTACCTAATAGGCCTTCCTATAGGAGTAGTCCTAAAGAGACCAAGGAATTACAAAGCCAAGTTGAAGAATTTCTTAAAAAGGGTTTTGTTCAAGAGTCCATGTTCTATACAAGTCCTATTGGTACCAAAAAAAGATGGAACATGAAGGATATGTATGGATGTAGAGCCATCAACAAAATAATGGTAAAGTATCGCTATCCTATCCCTCGTCTTGATGATATGCTAGATCAAGTATATGGATCCAAAATATTTTCTAAAATTTATCTTAAAAGTGGTTACCATCAGATTCATATGAATACTGAAGATGAATGGAAAACTGCTTTTAAGACCAAATATAGACTTTATGAGTGACTCGTTATGTCTTTTGGCATAACAAATGCACCCAACAAATTTATGAGACTAATGAATCATGTTTTTAAAGATTTTCATGGAAAATTTATTGTGGTATATTTTGATGACATCTTGACCTTTTCTCAAAATCTAGATGAATACTTAGAGCACCTAAAACAAGTTTTTGAAGTCCTTAGAAATTAGTGCAATTACCTGATTTTTCTAAGACTTTTGAAGTTGAGTGTGATGCCTCTAGTAAGGGCATAAGTGTTGTTTTGATTCAAGACTGCAAGCCAATTGTCTACTTTAGAGAAAAGCTAAGTGATAGCATCATACAAAGCTCTACTCCTTTGAAGGATAAGGTTGAAAGGGATAAAGCTTTAAAAGATCAAAGGAGGCCTATAACAAGATCTCAAACCAAAGAGTTTATTGTTAAGCTCAATGGGCTTCAATTGCATATCAAAAGGTGTCTTATTGGGGAAGAAGAGCTAAAGCCCAAGAAGGATGAATAATCCAAATGGTACAATTATTTGGTGGCCCCAATTCAAGTCTATGATGAAGAATTTTATGGTTAAATTTTGTGCAAATAAGGCCAATAAGTGTCCAAGAATCAGCCACAACAATGGTTGCTTTCTACCCAAGTTTGCAGAGAATACTAGTCAAACATTCCAAATTTGTCAAGATTCTTTTCTTAGTTGCCTTTTACCTTATTTACTTATTTATAAATAGGTTATTAATGTTTTTCTTATTCTATTTAAGGTATCATATTATCATTTAATACTTTCCTAGAACTACTAGGTCTATTCCTAATTAAGGTAACTTTATTTTCTTTTTAGAGTAGCATTTATCTTGTAATTTTTTTTTTAGGTTTTGGATAATCCTTGGGCCTAACCTAAGGGTTCATGGACCTCCAAGGACACTATAATATATATATATATATGTATATAAGAGTCGTTTTTCATTTATAAAAGACAATTAGATTAATTTTAATAATAATTGAGAGAGTTCTATTGAACCTTTGTGACTTGTTTTTTGAGAATTTATCTTTAAACTTTTACTAGTTCATAGTTTAAGGTATAAAGTACTTTTCTTGTGATATCTTTGATTCCTTTTTGGTATATTTTATAAGGTGATTAGTTTACATGCTAATTATTGTCTTTAGTTACTCATAAAGCAGTCAAGATTTGGATATAATGTTTTGATTCGTTTTCTCAAGTAAAGGCATTAGATTTCTTACATCAATCTATACATTGTTACTTGGATCTTTTCAAGGTCTTAGAATATCAATTCCTTATAAATTTTTGAATCTTTTCTTTGAATTTTTCATATATTTAATTAGTTTTTCTCTTTTTTTTTATTGTTACTTCTACATTCTAGTATTCACTCCATATTAGTGTTGTTTCTAAACTTTTCCTATCACTAAGTGTAGCAATTTTAAAATACTCAACTTATGATAAGGAGTTATATGCCTTGGTAAGGGTGTTAGCAACATGGCAGTACTCATTGTGGCCTCGAGAATTCATCGTCAAGATTGATCATGAGTCATTGAAGTACTTGAAGAGCCAAGACAAACTTACTCATAGACATGCTAAATGGGTGGAGTTTATTAAAACTTTTCCTTATGTAATTGCCTACAAACAAGGAAAGGAGAATGTGGTTGCTGATGCGCTCTCAAGAAGGAAAGCACATTCTGGAGGGCTAATGGGACATTTTGGAGTGCCTAAAACTATGAAAATACTTTCTGAACATTTTTATTGGCCTAGCATGAGAAAGGATGTAGCTATGTTCTCATCATCTTGAATTAACCAAGCTAAGTCTAGAACATTGTCGCATGGTCTTTATTCTCCTTTACCTGTTTCTAGTTCTCCTTGGATTGACATATCTATGGATTTCATATTGGGGCTTCCAAGGACTAAATATGGTAAGGATAGTATATTTTTGGTAGTATACATATTTTCTAAAATGACTCATTTTGTTCCATGTAAAAGGACTATCGATGCATCTCATGTGGCTGACTTGTTTATAAAAGAAGTGGTTAAATTAAATGGAATACCTAGAAGTATTGTTAGTGATAGGGATGCCAAGTTTTTAAGTCACTTTTGTAGAATTCTTTGGGGAAAGTTAGGGACTAAATTGCTATTTTCCACATCTTGTCACCCAGAAACTTATGGGCAAACAAAAGTGGTTAATAGAACTTTGGGGAATATGTTGAGGGTTGTTTAGAAAGGAAAGCTTTCTTAGGAAGATTATTTTCCTAATGTGATATTTTCTTATAATAGGACCTTTCATTCTTCTACTGGTAAGACTCCTTTTGAAGTTGTATATGGATTCAACCCCCTTACCCCTCTTGATTTACTGACTTTACCCACTAATGATTTTTCTAATCTTGCTGGTAGAAAGAAAATTGACATGATGAAGAAGATTCATTAACAAACAAGACTTGCAACCAAAAAGAAAAATAAGGAAGTTGCATTGTGAAGGAATAAAGGAAGAAAATATGTTGTGTTTTAAACCTGGAGACTTAGTGTAGGTGCATATGAGAAAGGAAAGATTTCCTTCCAAAAGAAACACCAAGTAAGATCCTCGAGGAAGTGTCCCATACAAGGTCCTTGAAAGGATTGGAGACAATGCTTATTAACTTGATCTTCCTGGTGAGTTCCAAGTTGGTGCTACTTTTAATGTTTCTGATCTTTCCTATTTTGCTGCAGACTTGAATTCGATAACGGATTCTCTTTAAGAAGTGGGGACTGATAGAATCAGATGAAACTATACTCTATTGAAGGACAAGGATGAAAATGATGAAGCTTTAGAAGATCAAAGCAGGCCCATAACAAGATCTCAATCCAAGGAGTTCAATGATAAGCACAATGGGCTTCAATTGCAGATCCAAAGGTGTCTTGTTGGGGAATAAGAGCTAAAGCCCAAGAAGGATGAATTGTCCAAATGGTACAATTATTTGGTGGCCCAAATTTAAGTCAAAGATGAAGAATTTTAGCATTAAAGTTTGTGAAAATAAGGCCAAGAAGAGTCCAAGAATCAGCCACAAGAAAGGTTGCTTTCTGCCCAAGTTTGCAGAGAAGACTAGTCAAACTTTTCATATTTGTCAAGATTCTTTTCCTAGTTAGGTTTTACCTTATTTTATTATTTATATATAGTTTATTAATATTTTTTTGTTCTATTTAAGGTATCTAAGTACCATTTAATGCTTTGCTAGAACTACTAGGTCTATTCCTAATTAAGATAACTTTATTTCCTTTCTAGAGTAGGATTTAAATTGTAATTTTATTTCTAGGTTTTAGATACTCCTTTGGCCTAAACTAAGGAGCCATGGACGTCCAAGGACCCCAGAATATATATAGGAGTCTTTTTTCTTTCATAAAAGACAATTAGATTGATATTAATATTAATTAAAAGAGTTCTATTGAACGTTTGTGACTTGTTCTTTTAGTTCATAGTTTGAGGTATAAAGTACCTTCTTTCTTGATATCTTTGATTTCTTTTTGGTATTCTTTAGAAGTTGATTAGTTTACATGCTAATTATTATCTTTGGTTACTCATAAAGCGGTCAAGATCCGAATCTAATATTTTAATTCATTTTCTCAAGTAAAGGTGTTACATTTCTTCCATAAATCTATACGTTGTTACTTGGATCTTTTCAAGGCCTTAAAATATAAATTTCTTGGAAATTCTTGGATCTTTCCTTTTAATTTCTCATATCGTTAATTAGTTTTTTCTCTTTCTTTTTTTTGTTGTTGCTTCCTCATTCTAGTATTTTCCATATTAGTGTTTTTTATAACCTCTATCCTATCATGTGTATTGGGGGTATAAGACCATGCAATTTAGACATGAAATCATGAAAGAAAATCCATCGTAAAACCATCAATCAAAACCTTGCAACACCCTCAAGCAATATATATCAAAATCCCTCATCAAATCTTACAATAGATCCAAGATTTATAGCTCAAAACATAGCAAAACAATCACAACTTTACATATCTTTAACATAGTTCATTGACATGTTCATAATAGTAAACCCATTTGAAAAATCAACCTTAAATCATGCAAATTAAGTAAAAAGGATATTAGGCCACTATGGATGAAAGGACCCAATGGGTAAAACCTACATACCTCAGCTTTGGAGAAACTTTTGGGTGAAGATTCGAGATGGAGACTTGAAGCTTGAAGGAGAACCTTTAAATCCAGAGAAGGGTTTGAGACTTGAATCTTGAGAGAATTATAGGAGTAAGGATTTGAGTCAGTATTGGGAAATGTCTTGGGTAATATGATGGTGAAATAATGCTAACTATAGGGTTTTCTCATATTGAAAGGCTTAGGCCGAAGACTTAAAGGTCTTGGACCCAAAATTAAGAATTGGACAGAAAATACACTAGGGCACATTGCACCCCAGACACGGAGAAGCCACTGGAATGCGTCATCACTTTGAATTTTCAAATTGTGAATCATTCGCTCTAAAATCAGTGTTAGACCCTCCTCCCTCTAATTATGACCCCCTAAATACGAATATGAATTACAATTTTCAAAATAACATACGAATTTTGAGATATATGGAAATCAAAATTCTAGGCATTCTGAGGCACATTTTTGGGAACTTTTTGGGTTGTTTCAATATCTCCCCCTTGGGAACATTCATCCCTAAATATCAGAGAAATATACATGAGAAGAGTGATCATGAATAAATCATCCCTAACAAGAATACAACATTACATTTAAAACAGCATTTTCAAAATCTCAACATAAGGGTAAAATTATCATAATCTTGCCAACTTAAACATGAATGCATATGAATGACATGGGGGTTGAAACATAAGACTTGGAATCATAGAAAGGACTTGACATGTCATTATAAGCTTGAATAGAATGAAGGAAATACAGATATTGCTTCCCCATCCTCGCACCGGCTCCCTGAGAAACACATATGAATAGATGACTTTTCCAAAGGGCCGTGACGAAACTACATCCTTATCAATCAACTTCCCCGCTCATCCATCCAACACCTCCACTGGGACCACCTTCTAAGTCAACTTATCCTCCACCTCACACACAACTTCAAAGAGTTCCATAGCACTAGTGTCCCCTCAACCTAGAAGCATGACAAATCAAATAAACCGTACCCCTATCATAGGCAATTCCCAAACTTAGGCAACCTTACCAACCTCCCTCTACACTCTATAAGGACTCACAATCCTCAACTCAATTGTCAACCTTAAATACACCTAACCCACTTGGTA
>JAOTQJ010098268.1:0-11673 GCA_025642045.1 Solanum sejunctum
GCATTGCGAGGAAGAAAATTAAGGAATGTGAAATGAGCATGTTCAAGTGAAAGCAATACTTCTAGTCAGAATGACAGATTTAACTACTAAATTATTATCCTTTTTATAATAATAAATTTGTCTCTAATTTATACACTTAAGGAAAAATTTCTTTTTTGTACCTAAAAGGCAGTTATTAGTGACGAAATTATATTATTTAACTACGAAATGCATTAAATTTAGAGACGATTAGTGTTATCACTGATTGAACTAAATAATTAATGACGATATAGTTTTGTCAGTGGTAGTAACTTTTTTAGTGATAAAATCATATAATTAACTAAAAAAATTAGAATTTTTATGGCAAATAGATTCTCACAAATGTTCATGTATTTGGGGATGATTTTTATCTTTTTAGTTAATTAACCTTTTTAGCGACAAAACACTAAGTCGTCTTTATATACTTTTAGCGACCCACATTTAGGGACGACGGTGTGACAAAATTTTCTTCACACAAGATTTTTAGTGATGAAATATCATTTGTAGGTGATGAAATTATTTGTCTTTGATAATCAAATTTAATTTGTTGTAGAGTGGAGAAAACTCAAAGCATCAAAATAGGCACCTGAAAAAAGAAATTAGCATTAAGAATTAAAACACCAGTCAATTTCAATGAAGAGTTTCAATGATGAAGATGTAACGACCCCCAAAAATGCCCGAAAATGTGCCTCAAAAGTGCCCGAAATCATAATTCTTATATATCTAAAAACGCGTTTGTTATTTAAAAAATCCGACATCATATTCTTGTTTATGGGGTCAAATTGAGTGAGAAATAGGTCTAACCTGAATTTTAGAGCAACCGTATCAAAATCCAAAAATTGCAATAAATACTATTTAGTAGGGTCAAATTTGATGGGGCATATCTCTTAGCGCAAAAGAATTAAGTGACTCATTATCTACCAATTTAAAACTCTTTGAATTACCTTTCCAATGTACTTCATTTCACCTCATTCTGAGTTTGGATGAAGGATTTATGCCTATTTTCATAGAACTCGTTCGTGCAGAAAATACAGATTTTCAGTAAGCATCCACGTCGCCTCCGCGACAAGGACCAGTGTTAGTTTGGCAATATTTTTGTTTATTTCATTCCAAAACTTTCAATTTTTGGGCCCAAGGGTTCCCATACATGTTTTTACCTATACTTAGTCTTATTTCACCCTCATATCATTCTCAATATTCTCCAATATCCTCTCGAACACATAGACTCATATTTCACCATAAATTCAAGTCTCAAAACTCAATGCCAATATTAAGGATTTATTCAAGAATCTCACCCAAGCTCAAATCTCCATTAAAGTCTTCTTCAAGAACTTCACAAAAGCAAAGGTATGTTGTATTGAACCATTGTGTCCTTCCCCCCATGGTGCCTAAACACGTTTTTTACTAATATTGCATGATTTAAAGTTAATTTTACATGTGGGTCTTGTATATTGATAAATTTACTGCACTGTGATTTTAGTTCATAAAAGTAGGGTTGTTTAAGCATGTTTTGAGCTCTAAATCTTGGATCTAATGTTAGATTTGATGAGGAGTTTTGATGTGAATATATTGGGGGTGTTGCAAGGTGTTGATTGATGGTTTTACTATCGATTTTATTACTTGATTTCATCTTTAAATTGCATGGTCTTTTACCCTTATTACTCACCCGACAAGTGTTTGATAAAATGTCTGGCTAGGGTTATGCATGTCTTATGAGTTGAATGGTGTTATGATGATTATATGATGACAAGATAATGAGAATGATGATGAGATGGTCATATTCTTGTGATGTATAATCAAGAGAGGAAGTGTAGGTATATGATGACTTTGTGGTGATGATAGGGATGTCTATATGGGTTGTTTTCATGGAGAATTACCTATGGTGTTGCATGTTGTTGTTGGGTTCTTATGTTTATTGTGTTCTTGGGAAAATAAGAAGTTCTTTCTAGGTAATTTGAATGTAATGGCTTGATGAGCTAGTTCTATGATTCTTACCAAAAAGGTCATGCCGTAAGATAGAGTGTTTGATGTTTCCTACTGAAAAGATCAAATTGTAAGGTATGGAAAACCTACCAAAAATGTCATGTTGTAAGGTAGAATATTTAATTATGACTACCAAAAAGATTATATCGTAAGAAATGGACAACCCAACGAAAAGGTCATGCCATATGGTAGAAAGACTAAAGGTTCCCACCGAAAGACCATATCGTAAGGTGTGATCATTCTATTTAAAAGGTCATGCCATAAGATAGAATGTATCACATTTCCTACCCAAAAGACGATATCATAAAGTAAGGGATGTCTTATACTACTTACCAAAAGACTATGTCGTACGGTAGGGGTATTGATAACACTCTCCAAAAAGGTTATACCGTAAGGTGAGTGGGGATCATTTGGCCCATTTCATGAAGGTTGGTACAAAAGGGTTTGAGTATGTTTCTCATATTGAGTTTATATTCCTTGATCTTGATTTACTAGCATGTTTTACCTTAAGCATTGGGCATGCACACCATATTGAGGTTATACCTATCCTTTGCTTATAATTACGCATTTCAATTATATTACCTATCTCTTGCTAACATTGCATGACACATACTTAGTACATTCAAACCTACTAATGCATACTCTATGCCTACATGATGTTACCATGTAGGAACCGGAGCTCCTATTGATTCTACTCATGGCTAAACAAATTGTTCAAGTTACCTTGGTGAGTACTCCATTCCGGGGACAAAGACTATTCTCTTATGTTATATATTAAGACTCTCTTTTGTTTATTGTATAGTTATGACCATGAGGGTAAGTCCGGTTGCTTTATCTTGGTACCCGCTAAGTATCCATGTTTAGAGATGTTGTTGGACAAGTTATGTATTATGTTTGAGCTTTGACTCATCTAAATTATTTAAGTATTAAACTCTCTCTCTCTCTCTCTCTCTCTCTCTCTCTCTCTCTCTCTCCCCTCTCTTTCCCTTAGTCCCAATTCCCCTTGTTCATTTTTCTTATGATATTTTATATTGCTTCCGCGACCAAGGATATGTAATGATAGGCTATGAGGCTTGTTTGGGGTTCTTTTAGGTTCCCCATTCGCGGTCATGTCTAGGCCCTAGGCTTGGGTCATGACAAAGACGGTATCAGAGCACTAGGTTGTTAGATTCTCAGAGTCCAAAATGCCACATCAATTAGAGTCTTATTCATGGTTATGTTGTGCACCTCAACTATAAGTAGGAGGCTATAAGATATTTTAGGAAATATTTCCCTTCTTCGTAGTCTATGTCATATTTTAGAAGTGAGACAGGGCTTTCCCCTCTAATGAATGTTATTTGCTCTTTTAGTTGATCATACCACTTCTAGGAGGAAAGTGAAGGAAGGTAAGTAGAAGGTTTTGATTTTGATGGATCCGAGCTTCACTATTTCTTCTCTATTCTTTTAGTAAATGGTGGGGCTTCTTGTGTGACCAAGTAGTTTTGTGGATCTGTTGTGTCTATCCTCTTGGTTGGGTATATTGTCACTTGATGGTTTATAGGTGTTGATCTGGGTTTGCATTATATTAGGTCTTGCATTGTGGTTGGTTGGAGTTGCCATGGTGGATTTGGATGTCATTATAGGGATGGAGTGGTTGCATGCATGTTGTGTCTTCATAGATGGTTGAACTCATAGAGATAGCCCCGATTCCCTAATGAATCCGTCTTTGAGTGAGAGGTTGTCAAAGAGGTAGCAAGGGTGGTAGGTCCATTGTTGACTTAAGGTACAACTAGTCTCTAAGGGGTTGCATTTGTCATCTTGTGAGAAATGGAGGTGTTGAACCTAAGTTGTTTTGCTTATAGAATTATTGTTGGTGGTAGATGAGGCTTTAAATGTCATTCCTGATATTTTGAATTTTGGGGTAATGTACGTTGGTTTGACTATTACAACGTTTATGCCTGTAAGTCTCATGAGTAAGATCTCTACTCCTTACCCTAATAGGTTTATGGTGGTTTTGGTGATGATAATATGGTTCGTTCCCTAATGAGGTAGTTCTTGTGAATCATTTGAGGGTAGTATTACAAGTATAAGGAACAAGGTTGGGTGCTAGTAGGACTCATGTGTATGAGGGTTGATCATTAATCCTTTCCAATCAAGGAGACCCGAAATTATTTTCAAGAAAACCTACATGGATTTTACTTATTTTAATTTGGGATTTCAATATTATGATTCCTAAGATTATATTGATGCATGGGTAGTGTTTAATTGATGAATTTAATGTAATTTAAACTGTTATATGAGGATTTAGTTTGGGTTTATAAAGTTATAAGTATGCATGTTGCCCTTTTAAAATTATTTACGCATGAGAGATTACACATTAGATTTAAATAAAGAATTAATTATGTTTTCACTTCAACTTCATATTATAATTATTGATTTCTAAATATAGTCTTAATTACCCATGTAATTTTCTCATTCTTCATGGCATATGCATTCATGTAGATAGATTATTTTGAAAAATATTATGTTATGGGTAAGCCCAATTTCATTTTATAGTATGATTTTGATAGAAGTTGGTTATGATAATATTGTGATCACATATATGTCTTTGATATTGGCTCTTTAAGCATTTTGGGTGTTTGCACCTTTTTGTATATGAATAGCAATTCTTATGCATGAGTATTATGACTATGAAATTATGATTTTGTCATTTGAGCCTAAGTATGAATTATTATGAATGGTGTTTGGCTTTTATGCCCAATTGTGCATTGAAATGATTTGGAAAATAACTATTGCCTCTTTGAAAGTTTGTACATGAACATTGTAAGTATTCTTATGGGATGACGACTTAGATTATTGTGTCTGGTGTCTTGGGGTAGCTTCGGCTACTTGCATAGCATGTTTCTAATGAGTGTAGGAATCATAAGGCTGTAATATGATTGACAAGGATAGTCAATCTATTTAGTCAACTATGATAGGTTAGTCACTTTGCTAAGATTGATCTTTGGTTTGGGTTTTGTCGCCAACTGAGGATGGGGGTAGGTGATATCCCTAAGTGCCCTTTTGAACTAGGAATGATCATTTTGTAAAAATTGGTGGACTTTTTTGGTTGGCTTATGCACCATTGGTATTTATGGGTCTCTTGAATAGGGTCTTAAAACCGTACTTTGATATATTTGTAATGGTCTCTAGTGATGAGGTGTTGATTTATTTAGAGCTTGTGAATCATTTGGGGGTAGTGTTGCAAGTTTTGGAGGATGAGAGGTTTTTTTTCTAAGTGTGCGTTGTGGATAGCAATAAGGTGGTTAGAGTTCTTTAAGGATTATGAATGAGTGTGCATTATTTTTCCCTGGTAAGGCTAATGTTGCAGTCGGTGCTCTAGGTAGCTTAGCATGTTTGTTGATGGTGGCAAAGAGGAGACTATTGGGGTCTATCGGTGATTATATTGGAAGTTAAGTTGAGGGAAGTTGAGTATTGTCGTGTAGCATTATTGATGGTTTCAAATATTTTTGTGTTAAGAGGTGTAGATTAGGCAAGGCCTTGATTCCGCCTCGTTAGTGTTGGAAGTTTTCGGTGAGAAGATGATAGCATTGGGGTTGTTTCCCAACAGGAAGATGGTGGTTATGGTACCAAGTGGGTTAGGTGTATTTAAGTTTAACAATTGTGTTAAGGATTGTGAGTCCTTTTAGAGTGTGAAGAGAGGTTAGTTAGGTTGCATAAGTTTGGGAATTGCCTATTGTATGGTTATGGTTTGTCCGATTTTCCATGATTATAGGTGGATGTGATCTGTTGGTGACATTAGTGTTATAGAACACTTTGAGGTTGTGGGTGTTAAGGAGGGTAAGCTAGCTTAATAGAAGGTTATAGTGGTGGGTATTGGATGGATGAGTGGAGAAGTTAATTAATAATGATGTATTGCGCTTCAAGGCCCTTTGGGAAGAGTCATCTATTCATATGTGTCCCTCGGGAAGCCGGAGAGGGCATGGAGGAGCAATACCTATATTTATTTCATTCTATTAAAGCTTATGATTACACATTGATCCCCATTTTATGATTCCAAGTTTCATGTTTCAACCCCTATGTCATTCATATGCATTCATATTTAAGTTGGCAGGTTCGTGATGATTTTACACCTATGTTGGGATATTGAAAATGATGTTTTAAAGTCTATTGTTTCATTCCTGTTGGGTCTGATCTCCTTATGATTATTTTTCTCTTATATGTCCCTTTTACATTCGGGGACGAATATTCCCAAGGGGGAGATATTGTAACAACCCCAAAAAGTGTCCGAAAATGTGCCTCAAAAGTGCTCAATCGTAATTTCCATATATCTAAAAATGAGTTCGCTATTTCAAAAATCTAACTTCATATTCTTTTTTATGGGAGTAAATTGAGTGAGAAATGGGTCTAACCCGAACTTTAGACCAACTGTATAAAAATAAAAAAATCACAATAAATGCTATTTAGGAGGGTCAACTTTGAAGGGGCATATCTCTTAGCATACAATCAATTGAGTGAACCATGACCTACCAGCTTAAACCCCTTTGAATTAGCTTTTCAATGCACTTCATTTCAGCTCATTCCGAGTTTGATAAAGGATTTAAGCCCATTTTCATAGAACTCATTCGTGCAAAAAATGCAGATTTCCAGTGAGAATACACGTGGACTACGCGAAGCAAATCATTCTTATTTTGGCATTATTTTTTTCATTTCGGTTCAAGACTTTCAAGTCTTGGGCCCAAGGTTCCCATACGTGCTTTTACCTATATTTAGCCTTATTTCACCCTCATATCATCCTAAATATTTCCCAATATCCTCTCAAACACATAGACTCATATTTCAACCATAAATTCAAGTCCCAAAACTCAAGTCCAATCTCAAGGATTTCTTCAAGGATCTCACACAACATTCAAATCTCCATTAAATTCTTCTTCAAGAACTTTACAAAAGTTAAGGTATGTGGTATTGAAACATTGGATCTTCCCATCGGTGGTGTCTAAACCGTCTCTTTACTAATATTGCATAATTTAAAGATGATTTTACATGTGGGTCTTGTATATTGAGAAATTTACTGCACAGTGGTTTTAGTTCATGAAAGTATGGTTGTTTTATCATGTTTTGAGCTCTTAATCTTGGATCAAAAGTTGGATTTGATGAGGGGTTTTGATGTGAATGTCTTAGTGGTGTTGCAAGGTGTTGATTGATGGTTTTACTACAGATTTTCTTGCATGATTTCATCTCTAAATTGCATGGTCTTTTACCCCCATTACACCCACCCACCAAGTGTGTGACAAAATGTCTAGCTAGGGTTTCTTGATGAATTGAAGGACCAATGCATGTATTATGAGTTGAATGGTGTTATGATGATTATATGATGATGAAAATAATGATGGAATGATGATGATATGATTGTTTACATATGATGTATAATGAAGAGAGGAACTATAGGTATATGATGACTTTGTGGTGATGATAGGGATGTCTATATGAGTTGTTTTCATAGAGAAGTACCTATAGTGTTGCATGTTATTGTTGGGTTCTTATTTTTGTTGTGTTCTTGCAAAAATAAGTAGTTCTTTCTTGATGATTTGAATGTAATGGCTTGATGAGCTAGTTCTATGATTCCTACTGAAAAAGCCATGCCGTAAGGTAGAGTGTTTGATGAATCCTATCGAAAAGACCATATCGTAAGGTATGGACACCCTAACGATTAGACTATGTTGTAAGGTAGAATAACTAATTATGCCTAACGAAAAGATTATATTATAAGGTATGGACACCCCACCGAAAAGGCTATGCCTTTCGGTAGAAAGACTAAAGGTTCCCACTGAAAATATCATATCATAAGGTGTGGACATTCTATTAAAAAGGTCATGTTGTAAGATAGAATGAATAGCATTTCCTACCCAAAAGATTACATCGTAAAGTAGGGGACGTCTGATACTACTTACCAAAAAGACTATGCCGTAAGGTAGGCTATTGATGACACTCTCCAAAAAGGTCTTACTGTAAGGTGAGTGGGGGTCATTTGGCCCATTTCATGAAGGTTGGTACAAAAGGGTTTGAGTATACTTCTCATATTTAGCTTATATTCCTTGATCATGATTTACTAGCTTGTTTTACATTAAGTATTGAGCATGCATGCCATATTGATATTACACGTATCCTTTGCTTATACTTATGCATTTAGATTATGTTACCTATCTCTTGATGGCATTACATCCCATATACTTAGTACATTCAAACCTACTAATGCATACTCTATACCTACATGATGTTACCATGTAAGAACCGGAGCTCCTTCTAATTCTACACGTGGCTAGATGGATTGTTCTAGTTAGCCTCGGTGAGTCCTCCATTCCGGGGACAATGACTATTCTCTTATCTTATGTATTAAGACTCTTTTCTGTTTATTGTATACTTATAACCATGAGGGTGAGTTCGGTTGCTTTGTCTTGGCCCCCACTAAGTATCTATGTTTAGAGGAGTTGTTGGACAAGTTATGTATTATCTTTGAGATTTGACTCATCTAAGTTATTTAAGTATTAATCTCTCTATCTCTCTCGCTATCTCTATCTCTCTCTCTCTCTCCCCCACTCTTTCCCTTAGTCCCAATTCCCCTTGTTCATTTTTCTTATGCTATTTTATATTGCTTCTGCGACCAAGGATATGTAAGTATAGGCTATGAAGCTTGTTTGGGGTTCCTTTAGGTTCCCCATTCGCCAGTCACATCTAGGACCTAGGGTTGGGTCATGGCAAAAGAATACAACTTGTCACAAGAAAATGCGAAAAAGTATAAACGAGTTAGACAAAGGAAGTGGGGGAAGTGTGTGTCAGAGCTTCGAGACCCAAGAACAAAAAATCGAGTTTGGTTAGGAATATTCAACACTCATGAAGAATCTGCTTTAAATTATGACAAAACAATCATTGAAATAAGAGGTGTTGATTTTGTGACAAACATCCTTAAGCCATGACCAAGAGACCTACCACCAATGGAAATCAACTTTGCAAACCCACCACCAAAGGATATCAATTTCATGAACCTATCATCTTCTTCCTCACATGATGATAGGGTTGAGAAATAATTTGCAATTTTATTATATATTAACTAAATTATGTTAATGAAATCTAGTTAACTCCCGACCTATTGGGATACTTTCTTTTAACTAAACTATAAGCAAAGTACCAGGGTTCTAAGATGTACAAGTGAAGTTTGTTTGTGTATGAACAACCTCTCTTTGAATACTAATATGTCACATATATTTTATCCATTTTCCTTTATACTTAGGTAGTCCGAATTCAGTCATTTTTCAAGAATATGTGTTTTGGTTTAATTTCTTAATATAACTTAAGTCTTAATCTCCATCCTTTAGAATTTTACAGAATGTAATTTGCACACATTGGTTTAGTCAAGTCTAGTGTTACTAGAATCTCTTTCTTTACTAATCTTTATTTTTTTGGTATGAATGAACCCTCAAACGAATCCTCTCATTTCAACTCAACTTTCATGCATTTTGTGTTGGAAAGGACCCCAATATAATAATAGCACATTTTTGCTTCAGTGTCGGTAACTCAATTCAGCAAAACAGAGAAGTTGGGCTTAAAATGCAAGAGTGGACAAGAAAGAGAAAATTTTAGTTGAAATTTAATTCTCCTCTCTACTTTGTTATGGTGGAATTAGGGAATATTTTCAGAGCACAATTATGAAGAAAAAACATCAAAAAATCTTGTGGTCTTTGCAATTTCCTACAACACAAATGGTATATGAAGCCTCCCATCAATAAAAAAGTGGAGCAAACACACCGATAGTTCCCCACAGATGAAGGGTGTTTATTTTGTTTTTGATTCTAAGTTCTGCCTACTTAAAACTTTTTTCTTGATATTTGTTGTAACTTTTTGATTGTTTTACTGTAAGTTTCTAGAATTCAAAAGGCACTTGTAATGTGTAGTCGAGCTTTATCCAAGACGTAAATATAAGAAGACAACTTTTAAGATATAAGAGTTTTGACAGGCTACTTCATGTATCTTTACATGTTGTAACCTTTTGTTGTGTGCATGATCAATTAGCGCACTTTCTTCTAATTATATCTGTTTTTCATGTTTATTTTACTTTTTCTCTCCTTCAATTTGTATCAAAGCATAATTGATCTTTGAAGGAAGTTTTGAGTAAAAAATAAAAAGACACAATAAAAATCCCCCACCTGTTTAACTTGTTCGATTTTCTTTCACATGACTTTTGTTGTCTCTCCTCTTTCAGTATGAACAAAGTGTTGCATTAGAAGTTGAAAAAAATGGAAGGTAAGTATAAAATGAGGTTATACTCTTAATGATGTGTGATTTTCAGGGGGAAATTGTGCACATTTTGCCAGAAGCCAACAATATCACACTATTTTAAGAGTTTTTGTGTTTAGAAATTTTTCACAATTGATGTGGGTCTATTTTTATGATTAGTCTTGTAAATTGGTTCAGATCTTCACTACGGGTGATTTTATTTAATTATGTTTTGTTGATGATTTCACTTTTATTTAATTAGTGTTTTGGGTTGGAGATGCCTAATGGATTTACATATTCCCAAGTCAATGCACAAGTCATTGCAAAGAAAAGTTCTATTCTTGTTTTTGCTTGAGAGCTTAGTAGACAAAAAGTTATAATTCCAATTCTTTGCAAGTGGTCCTTGCTCAATTATTGCACATTACTACTCTTACAATACTACATGTGGAGATTAACTTTAATTTAATAGTAGTCAAGTAGTAAACAATTATTTAATGAATTTAAATTTTTAGAGGAGAAAAAAGAAAGATAGGTCTAAAAGAGTGAGTATAAGGTGATGTATACACATTGACTTAAATGTAAAAAATAAATTTATTCGAAAATGACTTCAAATTTGGGTGGGATTGATGCAGTTATCTCCACTTGATAAATAACAAGAACCACCAGAGGATGTCATGGGTGATGTAATTTTGATAAGGTGTAGGGTAATCCGCAAGTTAAGTAAAAAAACATCTATTATTGTTACAACAGATAAAATTACTAAAATACCCCTACATGAGAGGCGCTTGTATAACGGGTCTTCCCAAACTTTTATGGAAATCCAAGGACGAAAATATGATCAACGTGAAAATTGTGCAGGAAAGTGATCCTAGTTGATTTTTAGAGCAACTAGATTGAAAGATAATTTTTTGATGCAAAAAAAGCAATTCTAGAAAAGTGCGAGATATGTCCGCGTCGTAGAGTTGTCTCGAATTTGCACTTAACTGTGGTTCTAATATTCTCTACGGTATTAGTAAAACAATCAATAAATTTTTGAAAGAAAGTACATAGGTATGCGATAGGTCCATGTCGCGGACCTGGTCCCCCCACCTGTTTGTCACTACCCAGACTAGGGTCTAGTAGTAACATGGTGAATGGAAACACGTAGGTCCCCAAACCAGCCTTGAAGTATCCAAATTCATATCATCACTTCGGAAGCATATTGAAATAGCAAACACATAATTCTAAGGGACGGGAAAGTAGGACTCATGCTATGGGGATGTCATAAAGAAAGGGTATAACATGATATCACATAACACATAGCACATAAAGACTAAGGGGTAGGTAAGTATGTCACAGCCCAAGCCCAGGGCCATGTCTCATGCCGATTAGGCACTTAAACCAATATTAAATCGCAAAACCACAACTTAAAGTCTAAGAATT
>JAOTQJ010098290.1:0-45045 GCA_025642045.1 Solanum sejunctum
GTTGGAAGACAAGAAATGAAATGTCTTGCATTTGAACTAAAGAGGGGTATATATAGACATACACTTCTTAAAAAATTACAACATAAGGGCTCCTAGTGAGCCCATTGACCGATTAGGTCCCCAAACTTGTCTATTTTAATCCAATTAAGGACTCCCGACTTCAATTAAATTTTTACCCGCAAAAATTAACTTGATTCCATACTCCCGCACCATAAGTTAGTAAAATTTAAAATACACCTCAACCACAATAATTTTCCCGAATGAGCAATTGACCTCCATTTAGTTAATTACGGGGTCTAACAGTATAGACCTAGCGGGCTGAGCTTTGTTGACTCGCATTGGATAATCCCTCCAAAAGTGACCCACTTGGCCACATTTGATGCAGTCGTGGGTGCCCAATCGACACCGTCCCAAATGAAGTTTGCTACACCTTCCACATGGTGGCTTCCCTTTAGGTCCTAGGGTCACTCTCCCTCGGTTTGGAAGATTACGAACCTTGTGTAGACACGTAATTTTTGACTATATATAACTAAATTGAATTTTTTTAATTTTAATTTTGTTTTATTTTTATCTTATCTTAGTAAGTTATTTAAAATAATTTAAAAATAATTAAAAATAAAGTCACATTTTAACATAAGTTTATTTTATTTGCTAATGAAGATATATTTGGTTAGTTGAAGTTGTAATAAATAAACTAGAATTTTCAAATTATAATTTTAGACTTGCTATTTGACTTTTTCTAGATTATGTTAGTTTAAATTAAATAATACTTTCATCCTTATATATATTTATTTTACATAAAAGAAAGTCTATTCAAAGTATATTTATATATTTATGGGTTAACACATAATAATTTTGACAAAAAAGAAAAAGAAAAAGGAAAACTAACCTAAACTCCCCACATTGCCACACCTGCATGTCCCCACTCCTTCATATTCCCCACATCTGCACGTCCCTACTTCCTCATCTTTTATAAATGTATTCTATACTACTATACACACATTCATACACACAAAACTCTACAATGGATGCATACACAATACATTCATACATACACACCCACAACTAAAATAAAAGGAAACAAAAATCCTACACCACATTTGTTCCTTTTTCCCACATACACAAACACACCTAGGGAAGGTACTACAATTCATCCTTCACGCACACCTCATACATTCCAAAGAATCTGCACAGAGGACACCCCCCCAAAAAAAACTCCCCAAAAGCACATCAACAAAAGAGAGACGGAGTTTGAGGTTTGCCTTCGCGGTTCGAGTTCATGGTTCCTATTGTATTCTACTCTTTCTAATTATTCTTCACAAGAGGTAACAGTTACCTTTCTTGTTCAATTTAATATGATTGAAACACACTAAAGTTATCAAATTTCATATGTGTTTGACCCATTATTAATTTTTGACATTGCAATATGAATTATGTTTAAATCTTTTATATCAATATGTTTTTAGATATTTCATATTGATAAATTTAGTGTAAAATTGTTAATTAGCTTATTTCTTGTTGACAAGTTCATTGTCCAATTATGATGATGTGTGCATTTACGATTTGATGAACTAAAATGACAATTAATGCTATGTATTCTTTATATAAAATATTGCTTTTAGTTTGTAGGTTTTTCTTTTATTTTTATGATTAAAAAATTTAGGTGTTCATAATTCCTATCATGCGGAATGTAAAAAACTTATATAAAAAATATATATTCAGGTGTTTTTACTAATATCAGGCTCACTATTTTTTGAAAAAAAAAATATAAAATGAAAATAGGAATGAAAAGTTTGTAACCATTGACATCTCATTTAGTAATGATTTTTTTTTAGAATACTAACTTAAGAATTTCATGTTGATCCATGTAATTAATATTGAATTACTGAATCATGCTTTTTGTGAGACACAATCACTAATACTTAAAAAAATTAAAATCAAAATATAATAAAAAATTTATCCTCCATAAAGAATATGGTTGCACATCTTTGTGGAGACACTAACTTTTCCCGCAAGGTCGGTGACGCACCATGACCTAAATAAGTTTAATAATAAATTTTTTCATTAATACAGATTAAAATTTGATTACAGAGAATTTTTAAGATATAGCGAAGACAATCTTGCCTCTAACATCTAGACGAAGAATGTGGTGATGCATCTAAGTTGAGACTCACAAAATCCATAATTTTATTTAAAAAAATGAACAAATTAAGGTGCTTATACACAATTTATCCCAAAAATAATTTATGGCAAGTATAGGTTGATAAAAACAACTGTGCTAGAACCACAGTGCAAGACCCTAGTATCTATGTTGGTACCAACTGGGCTCCCATAAGCCTAGAAGGTACACCCGCACACAATATACAACTAACGGATAATTATAGAATCCCTTAGAACAATCATAAAATCCCATAGAACCATCAAAAAGCCCAACTCTCACATCATCAGAACAAGGGTCAACTGCACGTGGGTGTAAGACCCTAGTGTCTAAGCCCAAATGCTCCTTGAGGCCCCATAGGCCCAGTTACACCTACACACAATTAAAGTGTGAATAGGCGGAGGGACACAAGGGTCAGTAATAGATGATACAAGATCACAACTAGTGCAGGATATAGTATTACATGAGGCCTCAAACCCGTAATTGTCACTTATGGCCTCGAATCCCTAACTATCACCTACAACCTTGAACCCCTATAATATCAACGAGGCCTCAAACCCGCTTCCCGACCTGGCCTCCAGTCAAGGTAGTCAGCCAGAGGCAGATGTTCTGACAATATACATAAAGGTGATACGTATCCTCGCAGGAGAAAGAACCCCCTTAACATAATCAATAAAGACTTAAATCCAAGGATAATCAACTGGGTCTCAAATCCAAGAACAGTCAACTATGTCTCGAACCCAAGAAAAATCAATAGGGCCTCGAACCCAAGAATAGTCAATCAAGCCTCAAACCCAAGAATAATCAATTGGGCCTCTACCTAGGAATAGCCATACCATGTGTATATGTAACACTACAGGCTCTAAACAATGCAAGTTTAGGACAACACTAGCTCAAGTCTAGGCTAAGGCCCATTAGAGAGCAGATAAGCTAGAAATATCACAAGTACTTAGTAAAACACTAGACAGACCATTGGTACGTATAACAACTATCCAAGGCAGTAATAGGCAGCCTAGCTAATAAAACAATAAGTATCCATATCAATCAGGGCTATCACCACCAATCATATACCAGAGTAAGTCCCCAGCATGAAGTATAGTTTTCAACTAGTCTCATAACTACCCTATCTATATAGCACTAGGCTACACCCATATACACACAAAAGTCAAGCCAGAGTATACATATGTTACATGGCATCAACCTATATCCAAACTTTACCAAACTTTTTCCTAGTCTAACAGAATCAGAACACAGCTAAAACAACAGCTACATCTAATATAGTACTTTATGCAGTAACTAGTATCTCATATCCTCATATATATCACATACTTAGTAAAATAAGTCTATATACAACAATCGTGACTTAACATCTACACATTTCAGTTCAATCTAGAGGTAAGAAAAATCCTAGCCTACTCGAAAGGCGATCCCATGCGCTCCAGATCAGTTCAGCAAGTTTTACCCTGTCTAACCACCTCTAAATGCTGTCCAACTATTAAAATATGAATCACAATATAATTATAGTTGTTTTGGCTATAATATCTCAAGAAACGGGGAAAGATATGTCAAATGTGACTAAAATGAGGAAAAAATAGGGCCTACGCTCAAAATATGATACCACTCCTTAAATGATATCTACTTCATCTGAAACCTACAGCCAGAAATTGAGCTCAAAACAAGGCTCAAAACAATAAGAAACAACCCAAATCCCATATGACATTGTTTTTATTGGGAAATATATTCCTAAAAAATATGGCTAAATTGAACAAATATACCACAACATAGGTCTCGAAATCTAGTACAGTTTAGACCAAAAATTTACTTAATTTCGATAAGAATTGGCCAATATATCATAATACGAAGTTTCCAAAAGAATACGAATATGAATCGCTGCTATAATTGCATTTTCGCACCAAATGGAGCTCTACCAATTAATTCTTACATTACCGTAGTGTGGGTCTTGCAAAAGTCAAAATGGATAAGAAATTGCAACTAGAAGTTTCCAAAAATCATATACAAAATACAACAAAAATATAGTAAAACTTACCTCAAATGACACACCAAATCAGTTTTCGACACTTTCACGATGTTCTTCTCAAAAAAATACACAAGTTAGGCTTTTGAATCGCCCAAATTAGATAACAAATGAAGGAGAAATCGCATGTGAAAGCTTTTTACATTTTTTCAGTCGTTCTCGAGAATTTCTAGATATATAGACTATTTTATCTTTTTATTTCCTAAATCGCCTGCCACGTGGCAGGTTCCCAGCTGAACACGTTAGCACCGTCTTTATTTTTTAGCAAAGGTTTAAACTTAATTTTGATGCTCCGGCCTCATTCGGAGTTAGAAAAATATAATCTATATATGAAATTTGGTCGAAAATGACATTCTGAACTCAATGGTATAGTCAAAAGTTTCATCGGAGGCTATTTCATTCCAATGTGGGTCTAATTTCCCCTTATAAAAATCTATCAAAGGGACAAAAATACACTTGAAGCCCCAAAAATTGAACGAAAGGTCTTTCTAGACCAAACTCGGCATTCCAAATCCAATGGTTCGGTCATAATTTCCATTTGGAGCATGTTTCCCAAGTACATTGATTAAAGTGAACTATTGATGCATTCTAGAGGCTAAATTTACAAAACTTGATATAATTACACTGAGCATGCTCCTAGCCTAATTTTACCATTCCGGAGTTGATGAAACCATCTGTTTTTTGCTCCGAGACCATTTATTAAGACTTTACCAGAAAATTTATTTTATGGTCATATTCTCTTGTTTAACTCAAAAAGTTGTATAATTGTCAAATGATTCACTCAACGAATGTCATAGCCCAAAATGGACCGTGAGTGGCACCCGCACTTACCCTCCTAGGTGGGCGAACCAACGATATAAATCCCAACATATATTAGCAATTCAACTTATGAAATGCAATGATGGTACGAAAGCTCAAATTTATAAAATAAAAATAACAAATGCACTAAGTCTATTACACAACATTTTCCCCAAAATCTGAAAGTCATTGCATCAAGGACATCTAATCTTAAATACTAAGTCTAAGAGTGGCAACACCTAGGTAAATAAATAAAATAGTTCATGTCCGAAAGATAAAGACATCATGTCAAAATTGATAGAATCTAACACAAGCTAGAAGATTAGCTCACCTTGAGATATGATATACCAATGATTGGCTAGAGCTGATGGTGAGTCAATATCGATGATACACTCGCTGCACTCCACAAAATCAAAATAAAGAAAAATACAAGTAGGAGTCAGTATGAGCCACATGTACTGAGTAGGTATCATCAATCGACTCCAATTAGAAATTAATATACATAAGTAATATCAGGAAATCAACTATAACACTCAATAGGTGACAAGTAACAAACAATAATTTCAAGTGACAACATCATTAAAAATGTATATAATCAAACAACAATATCAAGAACAATCACAATGACTAAGGCCTTTATACGAGACTTCTTTTGGGAGATGGGTTATTTGAGATTGAGTATATCAAATCACTTTCAATAAGTTCTCCTTTAGTATTATTGTGCTGGAACTTGGCACTCGATCCAACATATATACCAGTCAGAATATGACACTCAATCCCATAATATCGTATCAAAACGTGACACCTGATCCTAACTGTCACACCCCTAGAGGGTACCCTAGGTGTAACTAGCACTTAAAGACTATTGCTAATCCCCAAGCAAACCACCAAGTCTCATTATATTCATTCAATCATTTTAATAGCAGAAGACAATAAAGAAATAACTAACTATCAGTGGGCTATCAACTCAATCCATCATAAGGAGTACAAAATAAAATAGCAACTTAATAATGCTGAGAAAATAGGGAAAATAATCCCAACGTCAGCTGTCAACTATCTATGTCTATGAAGCCTCTATAGCTAACCTCTAAGAAGGTACCATGACAGGCCATGGCTACCATAATCAAAGGATACAATGAAATAACCTGAAATAAATGAAAGATAAATATGTCCCCCGAAACCCAGGGAGGACTCAACACATCTGGATCACGGAGCTCTAGACCTCAATGATTCGCCTGCTAAAGTTCCCTATTTATAGAATCTACATAATAAAAAGATGCAGCACCAAAGGGCATTAGTACGTGGAATGTACTGTATGTAAAATGGGCTAAAATAAACATTATATAATATCAATATCTCATTAATCACTCATCCTCAATTTTGAGTAGGAAACAGGACTCTATCACCTCACTATCCATCAAGTCATCAAGCAGTCACATCAACCTCAGAGTACTATTAACATGAGACCTATTTGGGAATTTCTTTAACTAACAACCAATACCTATGAGCCAATAATGATACAACGAAGAGATGTCCTTGACATATGCTTTCAGTACCTTACTGGGGTAAGGAATGAGCCTACTGGGGATCCCAAAGAAATCTATCAAGTCCTCTGCGGGACAAAGGAAACATTCATTTTCACGGTCCAATCCTCTCTTATGATGGCCACATAGTTAATGAGTATGAGTGTGACTCACTCTTGCCCATTTTGGTTCTAATACTCCTCCTAGGATTCGACCTGCTCATAAGTCTATCAATACATCCAAAATTTCCATCACCCAGCCCCTACGGGCAAGAACACACCTGATCTCATCTTCTATCAACTCAAAGAGTAGTATTATTCCTTCTAAGCTGAGGTTCAACATCATTAAACTATAACCACACTAATTCCATCAATTTCAGTCATCAATACTCTCATCTTAGAGCTCAGACAACAACAATCAACACACCCAGGCAGTCAAGGCTCTAGACAATACCCGTAGGTTCATTCTTAGAGTCTTTAACAAGGAAATCATGAAAATTAGGTATAGAATCCTATAATAATATATATAAACAATAAATACAAGTATGGTGATCATCAATTTTAAGAGAATAAGTAATAATTTAAAGACAATTTTCAAGATTAGATTCAAGAAATCACCACAGGACCCATTACATTCTACTATTAACCTAACTTAATCATGGGGAGACGTGAGAGAATAATCCCATGCTCTGAGTAGCTTTTACATACCTGGATTTAAGAATTATCAAGTTTCCTTCAAGAATTTGCACCTAAAATTATACCCTCCACTCTCTAGTCTTCTTCTCTCGGGAACGCTTAAGTAGAAACTTAAGAAACAAAATGGGTTTTAGAAACCCATAATCATTAATAAACTTCTGTTAAACACGTTTTAGGACTTAGAAATTGGTTGAGAATACATAAAATGCCCTTCTAATAATTAAAAGAAATTATATTTTAAAATGGTACACTGGTCCGCGATGCGCTAGGGGCGTGGACCAGTGTATTTAATGAAATTCCTAAAAATTTCAATTCTTGTTGAAAATTAAAAAGAAGAACCAAGTGTAAGTACGCTTCCCCTCAGCGTCACTCCAGGGACGTGGATCAATACTATTTGTCATTTAACTAGAGAAAATTATTTTTTACTTTGGTTGCTCTTAAATCGGGTCAAAATCATTTTCTCACTTGATTTTACAATCTGATTACAAATCTGGTCTCGACTTTCCAATCGGAGATTTGGAAGATGCCTTATGTGCACGATTATATTTTAGGGGCATTTCAATAATTTTATGGGGTATTACATCATCTTCCCCTTGGAATCATTCATCCTTAAATGATGAGTAATGCTCAAATAGAAACATGACTAATGTCAAAGCTCATCTCATTCCTTACTCGGGAACTCTCAAACTCCCAACTATCCATCACCTATCTATCTCTGTCTTATACTCGAGAACTGGACTCAATGCATTAAATTTAGGAATAGAACTTTAACAACGTTAAGGGTAGGGACTTTACCTTCAACATAATCCTCATTTGGCACGAATAGGTGCAGGTATTTGAGTTTCATCGCTTCCTCAGCTTCCCATGCAGCTTTCTCAACAAATTGATTCCTCAATGGAACTTTGATGAAGGCTATCTCTTTGTTCCTCTGCTTACGAACTTGATGATCAAGGATTTAGATAGGAACTTCTTTATACGATAGGCTACCCTTCACTCTTGTACTCTCAATAAGAATTGCTAAGGTAGGATATCCCAAACATTTCTTTAACATTGAAATGTGAAACACCGGATGGACTTCATCTATCTTGGAAGGTAAATCTAGCTCATAAGCAACCTTCCCAATCCTCCTAACAATCTTGTATGGTCTAATATAACATGGACTAAACTTCATTTTCTTACCAAACCTCATGACACTCTTCATGGGTGACACCTTTAGCTACACACGATCATCTACCTCAAATTCCAAGTCTCTCTTCCTTACGTTATTGCAAGACTTTTGACCACTTTGCGCTATCTTCAGCCTCTCTCTGATGACTTTCACCTTCTCCAAAGACTGGTGGACAAGATCAGATCTAACTAATTCAGCTTCACCAACCTCAAACTAGCCAATTGATGATCCATCTCCTCCCGTACACTGCCTCATAAGGGGCCATCTAAATGCTGGAATGGTAGCTATTGTTGTACTAAACTCAATCAATGGTAGGTAGTCGTCAAAATTACCCTTGAAGTGGATGATGCAAGCTATCAACATATCTTCCAAAGTCTAGATGGTATGCTCTGTCTATCCATCTTTCTAAGGCTGAAAAGCTATGGTTAGATGTACTTTCACACACAATTTTTTTTGAAAAGACCTCCAAAATTTAGAGGTGAATTGAGCTCCTCTATCCTAGATGATAGACAAGGGAACTCCATGTAACCTCACAATATCATGAATGTATAGTCGGGCATACTCCTCAGCTGTATTAGTTGTCTTGATTGCCAAAAAGTGGGTTAGTTTCTTCATCCTATCAACAATCACCTATATTGAATCATGCTGCTTTCAGGTTCTTGGTAAGCTAGTGATGAAATCCATGTTGATCGTCTCTCATTTCGATTTTGGAAGTTCAAAATTCTGAGCCAACCTACACGGTCTCTGATGTTCAACCTTAACCTATTGGCAATTGGGATATTTAGAGATGAAATCCGCAATGTCTCTCTTCATTTCATTCCACCAATAGACTTCTCTCAAGTCATGGTACATCTTGGTGGAACCAGGATGAATAGAGTATTTGGAGATATGAGCTTCAGCCATGATCCTGTCTAGAACACTATCAACATTGGGCACACACAACTTACTATGGTATCTCAATACCCCATCTCCCCCTTTAGAGAAAACCATAACCTTCTGCATGTGAACCATTTCTTTCGATTGGTATAAGACAGGATCTTGGTCTTGGTTCTCCTTCACTTCTGACATTAAGGATGAAGCAGACCTATTCTGAATATTGACCCCACCTTTATTGTTCTCCTCAAGTTGCACTCCTAGTCGAGCTAATCTGTGAACTTCTTTAGCTAATTCCTTTCTCCTTTCCTCCATATAGGCAGTGCTACCCATAGACAACCTACTAAGAGAATTTGCAATAATGTTAACCTTACCTGGGTGGTAGAGGATGCCAGTATCATAGTCCTTGAGCAACTTCAACCATCTTCTCTGTCGCAGGTTGAACTCTTTCTAACTAAACACATATTGCAAACTCTTATGGTCTACGAGCACGTCCACATGTACTCTAAATAAGTAGTGATACCAGATCTTAAGTTTGAACACTACTGCTGCCAACACAAGATCATGAGTCAGATGGTTCTTCTCATAGATCTTGAGTTGTCTGGAAGCATAAACAATCACCTTCCATCTCTGTATCAACACACAACCTAGTCTAACTCTTGATGTATCACAGTATCTCACGAAGTCTCTCATCCCATCGGGTAAAGTCAAAATTGGTGTTGTAGTAAATGTGGTCTTCAACTCTTTGAAGCTCTTTTTTGCATTCCTCTTTAGATTTGGATTTCTTCTGAGTTAGCTTAGTCAATGGTGCTGACAAAGACGAGAAGCCCTCCAATAATCTATGGTAGTACCCTGCCAAACCCAAGAAGCTTCTTATTTCTATCAGAGAAGTTGTTCTAGGCTAGTTCTTAACCACCTCAATTTTTTGGGTATCCACTTGAATACCATCTCTCGAAATAACATGGTCTAAGAAAGCCACGCACTTGAACCAAAACTCACACTACAAGAATTTTGCATAGAACTCATGGTCTTTGAGCATTTGCAAAACCACTCTAAGGTGATTATCAAGCTCTTCTTCATCCTCAGAATACACCAGAATATCATTAATGAACACGATCACAAACATGTCAAGGTATGGTCAAAATACCCTGTTCATTAAATCCATAAAAGCTGCAAGTGCATTCCTCAACCCGAAGGACATGACTAAGAATTCAAAGTGGCCATATCATGTACTAAATGCTGTTTTTGGAATATCACTTTCCCTTACCTTCAACTAATGGTAACCTGATCTGAGTTCTATCTTGGAGAAATAAGTGGCACCCTGAAGTTGGTCAAATAGATCGTCTATCTTGGGAAGGGGATACTTATTCTTTCTTGTAACCTTGTTTCATTGCTGGTAGTCTATACAAATTCTGAGAGATCCATCTTACTTATGCACGAATAGCACATGAGCACCCTAAGTTGAGACACTAGGCCTTATGAAACCTTTCTCTAACAAGTCTTTCAATTCCTTCAACTTTGCGGGGGCCATTCTATAAGGTGGAATTAAAATAGGTTTGGTCTCGGGAAGGATATCAATCTCGAAGTCATTCTCCGTATAAGGAGGGACTCCATGCAGATCATCTAGAAGCACCTCAGGAAACTCATTCACAATCGGGATAGACTCAAGAGTAGAATATTCAACATCCTTAGACTCCACTCGCATGGGATAGTAAATACAACCCTTGAAAATTAACTTTCTGTCTCTAAGATAAGAGATAAATTTGCCCTTAGGTGAAATAGAATCCTTTTCACTCTAGAGTAGGCTCATTAGGAAATTGAAACTTAATAATTCGGGTTATATAGTCAACATAAGAATAACAAGCGTGAAGCTAATCCATGCCAAGTATCACATCAAAATCAACCATCTCCAATTCTACCAAGTCCGCTAAGGTACCTCTATGATAGATGGATACTACATAATCTCTGTAAACCCTACCAGCTAAGATTGACTCACCAGTAGGAGTGAAAACAACAAAAGGTTCAAACAAACACACTGAGAAAATCCCAGACTTACCAGCCACATAAGGAGTCATAAAAGATAAAGTGGCAACCGGACCAAGCAATGCATAACAATCAAGGGTAAAGACTCGAAGCATACCCGTAACAATATCTGGTGCAACCTCCTTATTCTTTCGATTACCTATTGCATAAAGGTGTTTCATCTCGCCGCTTATACCAATAGTAGTACCCCTCTATTGATTGCTTACTGGAGGAGCTGCGGATGACTGTAGTCTGCTGCTCCCTCACCTCGTCTCCTCTTTGGGCAATCAAACAGGAAGTGAACCATTTGTCCACATGAATAGAAAACATCCTTACCCACATGACACTCACCAAGATGGAGCTTATCACACTTGTTATAAGGTGGCTTTCCTCTCGCACCTTGGGTCACACTAGCATGAGATTGGGCACCCTGAGCTCTAAAATTTTGGAATCCCTGAGATTTCTGATCATATTTGTTGGGCTAAATGGGCGCACTCGCTACAGAAGGTGCATGATAAGCTCCTCTCTTCTGGAAGTAGGATTTGTCGCCCTTATTCTGTCTCTGCTGACTAGGCTCATGCCTAGTTGATTTTGCTTTCCTGTTCATTTGCTCCTCTCTATCTTTCCTCTTATCTTTCTCTGTCTACTGGGCATACACCATGATTCTGGATATGTCCATGCCAGGAGTCAGTAAAGCTGCCTTACACTCTTTCTACACATGTCTTCCTAGACCAGACATAAACTTTCTCATCCTTGCCCTCATGTCTTGCACCATCTCTGGTGCATAACTGGATAACTTAATAAACTTAACGCTACACTACTTCACAATCATCCCTCCTTGCTTGAGATTCACGAACTCATCCACCTTCACCTCTCTCAACTCTTGAGGAAAGAAGTGGTCAAGGAAAGTAGTCTCAAACTCCTCCCATGCTGCAAGCTCCACATTCTTGCCTCTACTCTCCTCCTACAGATTGTACCACATGTTAGCAATGTCCTTCAATTAGTAGGAAGAAAGCTCAAATCCCTCAAGCTCATCAATATGCATCGCTTTCAGGACCTTGTACATTTTATCAATGAAATTCTGCAGGTCCTTCTCAACCTTAGACCTCGTATACTCTGGTAGAGTAATCCTTAAGAAGTCTCTAAGTCTGGTGGCAGCTGAGGGCTCTTGTGAACTAGAGCTCAGAGCTTGAGAACCTCGGTTGTTACCTTGGGAGGCCACCAACTGAGTCAACATAGTGATGGCTCCCTAAAACTCTACCTCTATGCTGGGAGCTGGCTAAGGTTGCGTAGGGGGCACTTGTGGGACCTTGGCAGTCTTGGTAGGGCATCCCCATCTTTTAGCCTCTGGCTGAACTGGGACCTTAGGTAAGGTGTTCTCAGCAGTTGGGGCTGCGACATCTCTCTGTGCGGTTTTCTCTTTGGCGATAATTTAGGTAAACACATAACACAAGAGTTAAACTGGATTTCCATTAGGTTAAACTCTATCACACGAATCCAGATCATACAAGAAGGGCCACACTTCCTAATGTACCATATCCTCCTACTTATAAAGTGTGGTGCACAATACTCCCATAAATCAGACTCTACTAGACACGACTTCATAGACTCCCTAGGACACTTGAATGCTGGACTCTGATACAAAAGTTGTCATGCCCTGAGAAGGTACCCTAGCCATAACTGGTACACAGAGACTATTGGTAATCCCCTAATGAACTACTTAGTCTCATTGCATTTGTTTAATTAATTCAATGGCAGAAGATCATGAAGAAATAACTATCAGTAGGCTACCAACTCAATCTATCATAAGGAGTATGAAATAAAATAGCAACTTTATAATGATAAGAAAATGGGGAAAACAATCCCAACATCAACTGTCAACTATCCATTTCTATGAAGCCTCTATAGTTAACCTCTAAGAAGGCACAATGACAAGCCATAACTACCACAACCAAAGGATATAATGAAAAAACAAAAATAAATGAAAGATAAATATGTCCGCCAAAATCAAGTGAGGACTCACAATGTATGGATCATGGATCTCTAGACCGCAACGGCTCACCTGCTGAAGTCCCTTATCTACAGAATCTACCTTATAAAATGATGCAACTCCAAAGGGCGTTAGTACGTGGAATGTATTGTATGTAAAATAGGATAAAATAAATAATATATAATATCATCAACTTATCAATCAGTTATCCTTAACTCAAAGTAGGAAACAGGACCCTATCACCATCTATCAAGCCATCGAGCAGTCACATCAACCTCAGATCAGAGTACTATCAATATGAGATCGATCTTGGAGTTTCTATAACTGTCTTAACCACTACCTATGAGCCGGTAATGAAACAACGAAGAGATGTCATTGCCACATGCTTCCAGTACCTTGTTGGGGTAAGGAACAAGTCTATCAAGGATCCCACAGAAATCTATCAAGTCCTCTGTGGGACAAAGGAAACATTCATTTTCACAGTCCAATCCTCTTTTATACTGGCCACATAGTTAATGAGTATGAGTGTGACTCACTCTTGCCCATTTCCGTGCTAATACTCCTCCCAGGACTAGACCTACTCATAAGTCTATCAATATATCCAAAATTTCTATCACTTAGCCCCTATGAGTAAGAACACTTACCTCATCTCATCATCTATCAACTCAAAAAGTAGGATTATTCCTTCTAAGCTAAGATTCAACTTCATTCAACTCTAAGCACACTAATTCCATCAGTTTCATTCATCAATACTCTCATCTCAGAGCTCAGACCACAACAATCAACACACTCAGACAGTCAAGGCTCTAGACAATACCCCTAGGTTCATTCTTATAGTCCTTAATAAGGAAATCATGCAAATTAGGTATACAATCATATAATAATACATATAAACAGTAAATACAAGTATTGTGATCTTCAATTTTAAGAGAATAAGTAATAACTTAAAGACAATTTTCAAGATTACATTCAAGAAATCACCACAGGGCCCATTACATTCTACTATTAACCTAACTTAATCATGGGGGAACATGGGAGAACAATCCCATGCTCTAGGTAGCCTCTAAATACCTGGATTAAAGAATTATCAAGTATTTTTCAAGAATTTGCAGCCAAAATTAAACCATCCACACTCTGTTCTTCTTCTCTTAGGATCTCTCACGTAGAAACTTAAGAAAAAATGGGTCTTAGAAACCCTTAATGAGTAATAAACGTCTTTTAAACATATTTTAGGACTTAGGAATAAGTTAGGAATACCTAAAATACCCTTCCCATAATTAAAAGAAAATAAATTTTAAAATGGTACACTGGTCCGTGACGCACCAAGGGCACAGACTAGTGTATTTCGTGAAATTTCAAAAAGTTCCAATTCTTGACAAAAATTAAAAAAAAGAACCAAGTCTAAGTCCGTGCCCCCTCCGTGTCACGCCAGGAGCGCGGATCAACATTGTTCGACATTTAATTAGTGAAAATTATTTTTTTACTTTGATTGCTCTTAAATCGGGTCGAGACCATTTTCTCACTCGATTTTTCGTGCTGATCGCAAATCTGGTCTCAGATTTTCAATCAAAGTTCTGAAAGATGCATTGTTCGTACAATTATGTTTTAGGAGCGTTTCGATAATTTTACGGGGTGTTACACCAACATACTATGTCATAACCTGACAACCGATACACTAATACTATGTCGGAATAAGACACTCGATCCATAATACCATGTATGTGACACCTAATCCAATCATACCCCATCGGAACATGGCACCCTATCGAATTATACTATATTGGAACGTGATACTTGATCCAATTATATTTAATTCAGCATTCTTTATCATTACTTTCCACTTCATTAATAATATTTCATCATACTTTCTTTATTCAAGGTATTACTTTGATAAGGGTAATTCAAGATTATGAATTTCATGATCTTGGGATTACAGACCAATCAGAAAAACATTTCAATCATCCAAACCACAACAATAAATGCATAAAAAATTTCACGATAATAGTTAATGAATAATTTCAGTCACTATTAAGAGTCTTTCTAACACAGAATAAACCATAACCAATCTCAACCAAAGGACCGAAATCAAGTGAGCTAATACACCAGTATTTTCCCTTCCCTCAAAGTCTCAAATCCTTTCGAATCTATCAAATATATAATATTCATAAGAAAACATGTCCATAGACGCCCATATTACAATATATCTAGCCTAGACTCAAAAGTTCATCTAATTCTATAATCTAGTTCCTAAATTTTAAGCCTAAGATTAAGTCATAATTTATCCAAATAACATAAATATAATAGTATTGCTATGTTATAATATGCCTAAAATTAAGTCTTAATTTATCCAAATAACATAAATATAATAGTATTCCTATATTATAATATGCCTAATAGTCAATTATCTATATCAATATTTTCAAATCTAAATTCTAATACGCTAACCCGAGAATACCAAGTTGTAGGTCATCAACTACCAAACATAAGCTGTTATTAATACTTAATGATCACCCTAGTAAGAAGATCCTGAAAATTGCTAGTTCATAGCCACTTTGTTGAGGAATATTAACGTGTATAAACATACCATAAACCAACACATTACCCCATGATCTTTACCTACGGATAGCTCATCATGGACCAACCAATATCCTCCAATTTGTTTAACTATTCCTTTATACAGTAGCACTTACAATTTACCATCAATTTTGAGGGATTTGCTCCTTATAAAGTAAAATATTTTTATGAAATCTTATATATCGAATGTCATAAATAATGATAATAACAACCCGCACAAATAAGTGAAAAATAGATTAGAATTGGATTAATTTTTACTTGGAGCACTCGTCGCTTTCCTTGGACTTCCGAATGTAAGTCTCGCCCAAAACTTTATTCTTCTTCTCTTTATTAGATTAATTATGTATTAAAAGTGGAAAAAAAACTCCACTACTTATTTTTAATAAATATAAGATACATAGTATAGATTTTTAAATAAATACCCACTTTAGCCCATAAATTAAATTAGTTACTTAAAATTGCCCTTAACTAGATAACGAAAGTTATCGAATAATCCAAAATGCCCATTATAAATTTACAAAATAAAAAATTCTATTTCTCAAAATGACATAATGGGTTGTCAACAAACGGACGGGTCATCAACGACCGAACAATCAGTGTTAATAAGTCAGAAATAGCTCGCAATCACTATGCAAATACTCAAATTAATAAAGTATTCGCGGAACCACAGAAATGACCTGCAGGGTCATTATAGTGGGTCATGAGACATTATGGGGTCAAAGAGTCTTGGACAAAAACCTATATTATCAAATATCCTAATAATATATTTTTATTTCTCGATAACTTTGCATGTCAAACAAAGGTGAATATTATTTGTGCCTGGATCGACTTTTAATGCACATAATCCAAAGGATGAACCTATCAAATATCCAAACGTGACCAACTTTGGTATCTGTGTTTTTATGAACATCTATATTTAAAGCCTTGCTTGTCCCCTTCTACACAACAAACAAAGCGCAGAGCAAGAATAAAGGTTGCAAAAGCTCGGAAGAATGACAATACTGAAACTAATGACCTGTAAGAGTTCTATGATATGCATTTTTATGTTTATTTGTCAAATATACAGAAAGATGTTGCATATTTTAGGATCATCCTCACAACACATCTTCTTGGAGATCTTCTTTGTTCTTTTTGTAACACCCAACAAAACTACTAAAGTACCCCTAGAAGAGAGATGTGCGCATAACACATCTTTCCATGCTTTGATCGCAAATCTAAGGCCGGATTTACAATAAACATGAAACATTGAGTGGTAAAACCATTTCGGTTGATTTTTTTGAGTAACCGAATCAAAAGATAATTTTTAATGCGAAAACATGAACCAGTGAAGGTGTACGACAGAGGCGCGATGCACCTCCATCATAGACCAACAATTATTATTTTTGAAAAATTTTTCTACGGGATTGGAATCATCATTCAGAGAATTTTTGATGAAATTTGGCAAAAATATACCCGACTGCATCGTGGACCCCACATCCCAAGATGGACTTTTTTTGAATTTTGTGAGGGGGCATTGTAGACCTTTTCAAACCCCTCCTGAACTTAATATATGATCAGCATAGGTTGTTTTAAATATAAAAAGAGCTTTTAACCTATTATAAGCCCTTGATAAGTCGTTGAAATAGAATATGGTTAAAGAGAAGAGAAGAGGAGCGAGGAATCGAGGAGATCAAAGGGATTTCTAGAGGTTCATTGTCCTAAAGATTCAATCTAGGTATGTAAGGCTAAACTAAAAGCATGAGATTATTCTCTCATGTGCCCTATAGATGGTCTTAGAAGGGAGTTGAAAGTTCATGGGTCTACATACATGATTCTTGATTATTTTCTTGAAACTATATTAATTACATGTATTTTCATATATTGATAATCATCATAAACTTATATTTCTTGAATTAAATACTTTTCATAAGATATTGCATAAGCCTTATGTATTAACTTTTGAAAGCATGCATCAAAGAAGCTAGGGATTAAGTCTAGAGCCTTGATTGAGAATGTCGATTGTGATTGTGAGAGTGATGAGATGATAAGTTAATAGAGCATGATAGTCCAATGAACCTAAATACATAAACTCCAATGATTTGTCTATTCGAGTTTTCCTAATAATTGTTCTAAGGCTTGGTTTATTGATTAAGATGTTGATTGATGAGATGATGAGAGTCCTTATGAGATTGATTGAATGATGAGTGCCTCCATGAGGCTAATTTGAGATGAGTTGATTGAGATGATTTGATTGGATTGATTGTCTTTTGAGCATTGAGTCTTAGGAGGAGTATCGAGCATTGAAAGAGTAAGAGTTAGTCCAACTTACACTCGTTAAACTACGTATACAAGCATAGGTGAGGATTAGGACCATCACATAACATTATGTTAAGGTTTTCTCTTGATAGATTCCCTGAAACAATAGAGGACTTGTTAGATTTGCTGGTGATCCTTAATGGATTCGATTCATTCCCTACCTGGCAAGTACGAAATGGCTATGGCAACAATGATAGCTTGTTGTATAATCACTGCTGATAAGTGATTGTTGTCGGATAAGAGAAATTTTCAAAAGTTCCTACCTTGAATATTTTGAGTCGAGATTAGATGAGATGTGATGAGATGAGTTGAGTTGAGTTCCATTGAGATGAGTCTGATTTGATTAATAAGGTTTGATTAGTTAATGGTCTTGTCTATTCTTTATTCTTGCTTTAGATAGACATTTGACATGTTGATTGTCCATTTTCCTTAGTTGATGTTGTTCCATATTATTCTACCTATTTCTATTTTATTAAGTTATTTACATGCCGTACATTCCACTATTGATGCCACTCAGTGATTCATCATTTCGTGATGCAGATATAGGATTTATATATCATCAACAGGTGCATTGTTTACGATTTGAGATGTTTAACTGATTAGTGAGCCTCCTTTATTTTGGAGGATTCATTATATTTATTTTATCTTACTTTAAAGTCAGAGTTTTAGAGTAGCTTTACTATTTCTTGAGTTGAGGTAGCCATGAGTCTGTCATTAGCACCGATTGATAGTTATAGAGTCTTCATAGACTAGAGTCAAATGTTGATTGTTAAGATTGTGAGATAGTTATTTCAACTAGCCTTTATATATTTGATATACCATTGAGACTAGACGATGAGATGTGCCTATTTACTTTTATCTTATCTTTCGCTGATTAGTAGAGTTTACTGATTGAATGAATGTAGTGTTGCCAAGTGGTTCGCTTAGAGACTAGCAATAGTTTCTGAGTGCTAATTATGTCTAGGGTACCCTCTCAGGGTGTGACAAACTTGGTATTAGAGCACAAAGTTTAAGTGTCCTAGGGATTCTATGAAGCTGTGTCTAGTAGAGTCTTGTTTATAGGTGTGTTGTCGACCACACTTTATAAGTACGAGGCTATAGGACATTAGGAATTATCTCCTTTCTTATTCCAAATTCGTGCGATAGAGTTAAACTCTACGAAACCTCTATTTTGATTGATAGGCTTCTCTAAACCTTTCGACTATGCCTCATTCACAAGGTTATAGAGATAATAATATTCAAACTCTTACTAATGAGATCCCCCAGAATAAGTAATCAGAATGGTATAGAGACTAGAACAGGATTGAGAGAAGCTGAATAGTGTGCTGATTTGATTAATTCAAAAGAATACACTCTCAGTCATATGAATTGTACATTTGAGAGAGATCAGGAAATACCCAAGACTCTCTTATCTAAAACTTGCTTTTGATATTGTCCATGAGAGAGAAACTTATATCTCTAAAGAGTTTAATGTTACCACCTAAGAGTAAGATGTGAGGTCTTATACCACCCTGAGTAGAACTATCGTTCCAGAGCTAGAATAATTGATGATAGAAAGGAAAAGACTAGATAGTAAGAGTGATAGTTGATTAAGGCTTATAGTTAAAGTTATATACCTATTAGGTGAGTAATGAGGTGATGAGTTGACTCTTATAAGATTGATAAAAGAGTAATGAGTACCCCATGATTGTCATGATGAGATATCGAGGAAGAGTTATTATTAGAATATGACAGAGCGTGCTCAAACTAAAAGAAAGTTTATGTTAATATGTGGTAGTATTCATACTATTGATGGTGAAGAGTAGATGTTGAATATAGGAAAATAATGCTTTCAATGTGATAGATCTAAATTAGGCTTGTGATTTTAAGTAAGAGTTTATGAGACTCATTGAGTTGTGAGCTTAGTCAGATAAGGAGATATGGTTAAATAGGTAAGTGGTATTGAGTTGTGAGGAAGGGGTTGTATCAATTGAATACTCGCCATGAGATTTTAGTGGGTTTGTGTTCCCTAAATATTCCCCAAGTAGTTGTAAGTTGGTGTGATGTCAGAGAGGTATGTAATAGATGCATATGTTAGTACAATACCCTAAGCTTGAAGTTTGAGAAGTAGTGGTAAAGAGAAGATAGAATTGTGAGAGTGTAGTCTTAGTTGGAGATTCGCTCTAACACATTGCCATATTGTGTGTTCGAGAGGAAAATATTGATTTGTAAGAAAAATTGATGCTATGGGAAGAGTACGAGTGCTCCTTAGGTAAGATGAATAAAATGTTGATAGTCCAATAGATAAGAGAAGGCGAGATATGTGTCCATGATTGTGTATAGATATGTGAAGCTCTAAGCCTGACTGCTGTAAGAATCTAGATAGTATAATTAGAGTTGTCAATGTGGAATAGGCTGATGTAATCTTTCTTTATCATCCAAGCAACTAAGTTGATTGAGGCATATGGATAGATGATGATGAACTTTCTGTTATATTCTGAATCTTATACAAATGAGTTCATGTGGGTATAGAAGTTGGGAGCCTACGGACAAGAAAGGAGGCTAGATTACAAGAGTTGTGGGAAGTGGCTGCGTACGCCATTAAGAGCCATAAAATATAGAAAGATTTTATTTCCTTTCCATAGCGACATGAGGGAGCTAAGAGTGGTATCTTTGAAGAGAGTCTTAGCAGTTGTTTTTTATATATGCGTCCATAGTATGATAAAAGAGTTTAAGATGCCTATTCTTGTGGATAGTGATTTCTCGATCATGTGGAGGTATATGCTTATAGCCTAGTAGAGAAAATTGATTCACAAAACTTGAGAGATTACCCTTGAGCTAAAGGGAAGATAGTGATGTGATAGACCGAGGTAGATCTTGAGTTTTCGATGGTGTTAGGTTGATTTGGATGTGGCATCAATTATATGCCATCTCATATTTCTTATACTTCAGTGAAGATGATGCTCTATACCTGTCTGGTATACGATTGCCATGCCCATGGCTTAGTCCCATATACCACTTATTGATTGTTATTCATGTTGAATTGTGAGGATGAAAAGCGATGAATTCATTCATTAATTTTAATCTTACCACATGGATCTAAGTGTTTCCACTCCTTTATTGAATGAGATATGACTTGAGTTTTATACTGTGGATAGTTCTATTCTATTCACCTAGAATGTTTCTCAATAGACAAGGGAGATTACACTTTATTATGAATGTTCTCAAATAAGATTTCTCGATTTAATCGTGCTAATGATCGTCGTTCCAAGTTCCTTGGGTGATCCTGTCTTCCCAGTCTTGATAGAAATGTTGAAGAGAATAGAGGAGTGATAGTTGATGAGGGAGAGTGAGGGTTCTTTATTCTAATATCATCTTACACATGCCCAACCTTCGGTATTTTATGCCATTGTTGACAGTAGGATGTAGAGTATCAAGTTTGAGATGTAGAATCGTGCTTATTTTGCATGAGAAGCAGTAGTTGGGGGTTTCACCAAATAGACAGATAACGAGTTCCTCTAGGCCCAAATAGTGATGCTAATAGTAGTAGATGGAGAATGAGGGTAGAAAATAAGGAGTAAATGTATCCTTATTATGATATTGGTGTTGTACTTGTGTCATGTAGACATAGAGTTAGGGAGGAAGGTAGAGATGAGACCTTATGATGTGCAACAAATAGGTAAGAGTATGTTGGAATATCCTTGAGTGAAAGCTCACTGAATGGTGGAGATAGAAGTGCTAAGTAGGCTTGAAATTTCTTAGATACAGTTAAAGTGGTTAGAGTGATAGGCTTGAATGAAAGGTTGTTATTATGTGGGTATTCATGATAGATTGTTGAAGAATTCATGATGAGGGTTTCAAGTAAGGATAATGAGGTAGTGAAGAGGACTGGTGATCTCTTAAGGAAAGTCCCTATAGGAGGATAGAGCTTGAGTATTAGGGTTACCCTTGTAAGGATATGATCATCTTGGCAATAACACTTTGGGACTTAGAGGTAGGCTTGAATGGAATAAGAGGGTATGGATAGGTAGAGAGTTGAATATGAGCTATAAGCTTAAGTTGATAGAGTAGAGTGCCATGAAAAGGAGCCTAATTGAGATGAGGTGCTAAGCTTGAGAGTTGTACATAGAATCTTATGTATTGATAGTCCTATTCTTGGTTAGAGTTGATGGTTTCCATCTTGAGTTGGAATAATTGATTGATAAATTGTTTAAACAATTCGAATTGATTGGATTTCTACGTTATATTCGTGCTTGATGGTGAAAATGTCTAAGGGAATATCTCTACTCTTGATCTGAACTGATTTGTCTATTCTGAATGACTTGTGACTGTCTAGATTGGTTGATTGAGTATTGAGAGGAGTATTGATCATTATTCGTGCCCAATGATGAGAATATTGAAGGTAATGTTCTTACCCTTGACTTAATTAATGTTTCTATCCTTGAATTGATATGTCTATTCCTGAGTTTAAGTAGAATTTGTTAAGGTTGATGAAGAGTGGAGAGCTTGATTGATTGATTGAGTTTTGAGATAAGTCTTGAGTATACTCGTGCCTTGATGCTATATTTACTCATCATTTGAGGACGAATGATCCCAAGGAGGAAAAATGTAACACTCAACAAAATTACCAAAATACTCCTAGAAGAGAGATGTGCACATAACATATCTTCCCATGCTCCGATGGTAAATTCGAGGCTGGATTTGCAATCAGCATAAACAATTGAGTGGAGAAGTGGTGTCGATTGATTTTTAGAGCAATCGGATTAAAAGATAATTTTTTGATGCAAAAATGTGAACCAATAAAGGTGTGCAATAGAGGTGCGACGCGCTTCTATCGCGAACCATCACTTATTTCTTTAGGAAATTTTTGTAAGAGATTAAAGACCTTGTTTAGAGAATTTTTAGTGAAAAACGTCAAAAATATACAAGTCCGTATTGCAGATCCCGCATCCCAAGATGTACTTTTTTCAAATTTCCTCAGGGGAATTCTAGACCTTTCAAAACCCCTCTTAGACTTAATATATTATCAAAATAGCTTGTTTTAAGTATAAAAATGGTCTTTAACCCATTCTAAGCCTTTTTTTAAGTTCTTGAAAAAGACTGGTGTTAAAGAGAAGAGAAGAGGAGCGAGTAATTGAGGAGTTCAAAGAGAGTTTCTTGAGGTTGATTGTCCAAAAGCTTCAATCCAGGTATGTATGACACCCCATAACTCTATATTCATAAGTATCTATGTTTCAAGCCTTACTATAATATCTGAAAAGTGTATTAGGGTCATAAGAGACCTTTAGTACTTAGTCGGATTCAAAACTTTCCTTTATGATGAGCGTCTAGTCATGAATTATGCAAGGGTCAATATTAAATGATCATAACTCTTAGCACACAAAGAATTAGAAGTCCCGTAACATACCAAATGAAAGCTCTTTGAATTAGCTTTCTAACACAACTAATTTCACCTTAGTTGTAGTTCAGAGTCAAAAGTTATGGACATTTTACTAGATTCTGCCAGTGTGGAGTTGGAATATAAGACCCCTTTACAGGTCATAAATCAGATCGCAACTCGTATTGCTACCTCGTGGAAAAAGTCAGAAACTTCAATTTCTCAGCTCCGGACTTTATGGACCCATCTACGGGTTGTAGAACACTCTATGAGTCGTAGAATAGAGTTTGTAGAAAGTTCTAGAGACCCCAAAAATTGTCCAAATGTTTACGGAAGATCCCCTATGAGCCGTAGCAGCTTCGACGGGTCATAGAGGGTCCCGTAGATGACCGGACCTGCAATTTTAAAGAGGGCTATTTTTGACTTTTCTCACTTTTTTAAGGGAAAAATTGTTAGTTTTCACCTAAATAAAGGTCTAGAATGAAACTTTTCATATCATAAACGTTCAAATACTTCAATAACTCAAAACATAGTTTCAAAGGGGTAGAAGCTAGGACTTTCAAGGATCTTCTTCAATTCTTCCAAGAGTATCTTTGACTACAAATCTTTGACTACAAATCTTTACCCAAGATTTAAGCTTATGAGTTGAAATCAGTTTTTCTCCATTACTAGCTGATTTCATCAAAATACTTGTAAATGCATTTTCCTTGATAAAAATCACGGTCATTACTATTTTTGGTAGTAAGTTAAGCTATTGAGACAAGATTTACAGTTATTGTTGTATTTATGAAAACTCTATGTGTATTTCATGAAAAGCTATTACATTCATATTTTTGAGTTAAGTTTAAGGAGTACTAAAAGCTTCTATATTTACAAGATAGCTGAAGTAATAAAGTTATGTTTTGATACACATTATATTGATACAAATTCAGTTAAAGAGAAGAAATGAGTTGAGAAAAGTTTACGAAAAGGTAAAGTTAGGCTAAGTCCCAATGAGAAGAAAGTAATACTTTGAGCAAGAATACTCTTTAAAGTATGAGCGTTGTGAAAATTATTTTGGGAGTAGTATTGAATACTGATATGAGTGAGCGTAATAATAAGTTAAATTCATAAACTATGTAGTCAACGTAGGATAGGTATGTACCAAAAGTACAACCCCTCCTTGCCACTGAGATGACCCAGTTTTGGGATAAATCTACTCCCCTAGTTTTCCTTCCTTACCCCAACAAAGTATGGGACGACTCTGGCACCGTAGGCAAGATGTTGTATCATCACGAAGTTCATAGTGATGATTGTCAGTTAGAGAAACTCTACAAGTTAAATCAACCTAGTTTCTATATACAAACTTTCAACATATGTCTTATTTTCAAAATGTACTGCATTTATTACTTATGCTATCTTATTTTGAGACATGTTTTAGTTAATTTGAGCATTGAAACTTATCCTAAGTTTTCGTTTTAGCCATTTTACATATTGTACATTTGACATACTGACGTCCTTTAGACCTGCATCATTTTTATGATACAGGCACAGGTGACAAGTTCCTTAGTAGTCATTCCGTTGAGGACCAACCATTCATCCAACTATTAGTGAGACCTCTTCTCAATCAAAGGCTTTGAAGTCATTATCTATGGTTTCCTTTTAGTATTTCTTTCAGTTGTGGCTATCATGGGCCTATCCTAATAGTTATTTTTAATTATTCTAGTTAGAGGTTCCATGGACTTTATGACAGGTGTTTTAGTTCTTATTTTTTATTATTATTGAGATGCTTCTATTATTCAGTTTATTCAGATATTGCAGTATCCGTAGTTTATATTATTCAAGCTTTTCATTTATCATTTAAGTCTTTCACTAAGTAAAATAGTTAGGCCAAATAGTTCACTTGGGATTAGAAATGGTTCTAGGTGTCGACTTTGCCTAAGGTGTTAACTCAGTGTGTGATAAACTTATTATCAGAGTACAGAGTTCAAGTGTCCTAGGGAGTCTATGAAACTGTGTCTAGTCGAGTCCATATCATTGGTGTGAAGCATGCCACATCCATAATAGGGAGGCTACAGGGCATTAGGAAATGTCACTATCAATTATTATTCCCTCTTATGTTGTAGAGTTTACCCCTATTATGTTCTTTCTAATTCGTGCATTCACGCCTTGTTTTCAGATCATGACTCCACGTAAAGGGACCAGACCAGACAAGGGTAGAGGACGCCTAGCCAAGCAGAATCCTGACCAGCCTGAGCAACCAATTCCTAAGGTACCTAGAGGTCTAGTTGTGCCTGCTGAGCAACCACTGCAAGCTGACATTTCAAATATTGAGCTCCACCAGGCCATTAAGACTTTGGCATAGGCAGTCACTATAAAGGAGGTCAATAAGGAGATGGCAGGAATGATGGTTCAGATACCACCATGATTCGTTAATTTCTGAGGATAAACCCACTTGAGTTCACAGTGTCTAATATGAAGGAGGATCCTAAGAACTTTATTTAGGAGCTCCAGAAAGTATTTCAAGTTATGCACATATATAATGCTCAACGGGCTGAGTTGGCTGCCTACCACCTCAAAGAAGTAGCTAACCTCTAGTTTGATTAGTGGAAAAGAGGTGGAGCAGAAGAGGTGCTAGCTTTGAGTTGGGAAGTGTTCGAGGAGGCCTTTCTGGGATAGTACTTTTCTGAGAGTTAAGGCAGGTTAAAGTAAGGGAGTTTCTGAATCTGAAGCAAGAAGCTATGACAGTGCAGGAATATAGTCTTAAATTCACTCAGCTATCTCATCATGCTCCAACTATGGTGGCAAACATAAGCACTAGGATGGATCTGTTTGTGTCAGGGCTCTCTCGGATGACTTAGAGAGAGGGCAAAAATGCCATGGTGATTGGGCATTTGGACATAGGCCGCTTGATGACTTATGTGTAGCTAGGAGGGAAAGAGAAAATGCAGGATAGGGAGGAGTTTACAAGCAAAAGGTCCAAGATATCAGGCCAAGAGACAAGTAAGAGGGGAGCTAGAAATGATAATTATTCGTCCTTTCAGCCTTTGATATCTAGACAAGTACCTTCATTTGCTAGTGCACCTGCACCAAGGATAAAGAATAAGTAGGGGTTATAGAATCATATGTTTCAGGGCAACCAAACATAAGAAAACATAGCTCATGGGTCGTCTCATTATCCAGTTTATGGTAATTGTGGTCGAACTCATCTAAGAGAGTGCCTGGTGGGCACAAAGGGTCATTTCATGTGTGGTCAAATGGGATACTTTTTGAAGGATTGTCCTATGGGAAGGCAGAACAATGGGGATAATAAGTCTAAGTCAATTTCTTCAATGCTACAGGGTAGGCCATTTCAGAGAGGTGCTACATCAAGGACAAGCGGAGGCACAAACCATTTATATTCCATGGCCACCAGCAGAAGGAGGAGAACTCACCAGATATGGGTTATCGGTATGCTAAAAGTATTTACTTATGATGTCTATGCATTATTAAACCCAAATGTCACATTGTCATTTATGACTCGCTATGTAGCTATGAAGTTTAGGATCAGTCCAGAATGTCTTCTTAAGCCTTTTAGTGTTTCCACTCCTACTGGAGAATCTATTATAGCCTAATGAATCTATAGGAGTTGCTTTGTGTCAGTTTACCATAAAGATATCTTAAATGACCTTGTTGAGTTAGACATGGTAGATTTTGACATCATTCTAGGCATGAATTGACTTCATGCCTATTGTGCCTCAATAAACTGCAGAACCAGAGTGGTCAAGTTTCAGTTTCCTAATGAGCTAGTCTTAGAGTGGAGAAGTAGCTTAGTTTTTCTTAAGGGTAAATTTGTCTCACATCTCAAAGCCAGAAAGTTAATTTCCAATGGGTCTATACAAAATCTAGTCAGAGTCAAAGATTCTAATGTCAAGGCACCCTTTCTCCAGTCTATTCCAGTCGTGAATGAGTTCCAGAAGTCTTTCTTGATGATTAACCAGGAGTCACTCTTGAAAGGGATATAGAATTTAGGATAGATATCCTCCTAGATACTCAGCCAATATCTATTCCTCCATACCATATTTCTCCTTCAGACTTAAAAGAGTTGAAAATACATCTGAAAGTCCTTCTAGATAAGGGTTCCATTAGACCATGTATCTTACCTTGGGTGTTCCAATCCTCTTCGTGCATATAAAGGATGGTTCTCTTAGTATATGCATGGATTACCATCAGTTAAATAAGGTCACCAAGCAGAACAAGTATCCTCTTCCTAATATTGATGACCTATTCGATTAACTCCAGGTTGCTACTTTTTTCTCCAAAATAGACCTCAGATCCGGTTGCCATTAGGTTAAAGTTAGAGAAATTTATATCCCTAAAATAACATTTATAACCCATTGTGGTCATTATGAGTTCTTGGTCATGTCATTTTGACTAGTAAATGCACTAGCGACTTTCATGGATCTTATGAATAGGGCGTTGAGGCCATACCTAGATATGTTCATAATTATGTTTATAGATTACATCTTGGTATACTCTCATAATGGGGAATAGCACACCAACCATCTTAGAATTATCCTTCAGACCCTCAAGGACCAATAATTGTATGCCAATTTCTCCGAAAGTGAGTTTTGGTTAGTATTTGTGGTGTTTTGGGGTAATATTATTTATGGTGAAGGAATTCAAGTTGATTCCCAAAAGATTGAGGCAGAAAAGAATTGTCCAAGGCCCAAAACTCCAATAGAGATATGGAGTTTCTTGGGTTTGGCAGACTAATATAGGCATTTTATAGAACAGTTTTCTTCTATCTCAGCTCCCTTAACTAAGCTAACTCAGAAGAAGGTTACGTTTGTGTGGTCTGAGGCTTATGAGATGAGCTTTGAAGAGTTAAAAACTAGGCTAAATACAACCCCAGTCTTATCTCTACCCCAAGGGGCTAATGACTTTGTGGTATATTATGATGCTTCCAGAGTGGGGTTGGGATGCGTTTTGATTGAAAAAGGCAAGGTCATAGCATATGCCTCCAGGCAGCTTAAGACTCATGAGAGAACTACTTAACTCATGATTTGGAGCTGGCTAATATGGTGTTTTCTCCCAAAATCTGGAGACATTATCTTTATGGAGGGAATATAGACATATTGATAGATAATAAATGCTTGCAGTATGTATTAAAGCCAAAAAGATTTGAACTTGAGGCAGAGGAGATAGTTGGAGCTGTTGAAGGACTATGAGATAAACATCCTCTATCACTCAGGTAAAGCTAATGTAGTTGCTGATGCTCTTAGTAGGTTGACCATAAGGAGCATGACACATATTGAGCAACGAAACAAAGAACTAGCTAAGAAGGTGCATAGACTATCACACTTGGGAGTATAAATTGGAGATTCTGACAAAGGAGGTGTGATTATCAAAAGTGGGTCAGAGTCATCCTTGGTTGTGGAGATGAAAGAAAAGAAAGATCTGGATCCTAGGTAGGAGAGATGAAAGAAAAGCAAGATCAGGATCCTATCCTCCTTCAGTTGAAAAAAGATATTCAGAAGCAGAAAGTATTAGTGTTTGCAAAAAAGAGAGATGGAGTCTTGAGATTCCAAGGCAGATTGTGTATACCAAGTATTGATGGACTTAGTGACAGGATTCTAGCTGAGGCTCATAACTCTAGATACTTTATTCACCAAGGTGCAATAAAAATGTATACAGGCATATGAGAGGTTTATTGGTGGGGTGGCATGAAGAAGGATATTGCAGAGTTCATGTCTAGATGCCCGCATTTCCAGCAAGTTAAGGTAGTGCACCAAAGGCCTTGTGGTGTGGCCCAAAATATTAAAATCCCAGAGTGGAAGTGGGAGAAGATCAACATGTACTTCATAATAGGCTTACCTTAATCTTATAGACAAGATGACTTGATATGGGTAATAGTAAACAGAATGACCAAGTTAGCTCACTTTTTACTTGTCAACATGACTGATACAATTGAGGACTATGCTAGGCTTTACATTAAGGAGATTTTTAGGTTGCATGGGATCCCTATATCGATTATTTCAGATAGAGTGGCCCAGATCATAGAGCAGTTTTGGAAGTCCTTTTAGAAAGGGCTTGGCACGAAGGTAAATATTAGCACAACCTTCCATCCCTAGATAGACGGGCAAGCAAAGTGGGCCATATAGAACCTTGAGGAGACATTGAGGGAATGTGTTATAAACTTTAAAGGTAACTGGGATGATCACTTACCCTTGATTGAATTCTCCTATAACAACAGTTTCTAAGCTAGCATACAAATGGCACCATATGAGGCCCTTTGTAGGAGGAGGTGTAGATCGTCTATTAGGTGGTTTGAAGTTGGTGAGGTAGGATGGATAGGACCTGACTTAGTCTATGGCTATAAAGGAAGTGAAAGTTATTCAAGAAAGAATAAAGATAGCCCAAAGCCGACAAAAGTCTTATGTTGATGTTAGAAGGAGAGATTTAGAATTTGAGGTAGGTGATTGGGTGTACCTAAAGGTTTTACTGATGAAGGGAGTTATAAGATTTGGGAAAAAGGGGAAACTCAGTACTTGATATTTTGTCCCATACCAAATTATTAGGAGGATTGGTAATGTGGCATATGAATTGAAATTGCCACAAGAATTAGCTGCTATTTCATCTAGTATTCCATATTTCTATGCTTAAGAAGTATTTGGGAGATCCCGCACTAGCTGTGCCTTTAGAAAGTATTGGAGTCAAAGACAACTTAACATATGAAGAGATCCCATTTCAAATACTAGATTAGCAAGTTCATAAATTGAGAACCATTGAGATTGCTTTAGTTAAAGTGTTGTAGAGGAGCCAACTCATAGAGGAACCTACTTGGAAAGCTGAGGCAGATACGAAAGCTAGATATCCTCACCTATTTGTGCCTTATATTGATGAGCATGAAGATAATTTTCCTTATTTCCTATCATTGAGTTGAGATATATCTATAAATATGAGTAATAAGATATCAGGATAGCTTTTTGTTGGTAAACTAGTTCATATGTAGCAACCATGCGTTTACTTTGTTTCACCTTCATTCGAGAATGAATGATCCCAAGGGGGAGATATTATAACATCTTATAACTCTATCCTCATAAGTACCTATGTTTCAAGCCTCACTCTTATATGTGGGAAGTGTATTAGGGTAATAAGAGACCTCTAGTTCTTAGTCAGATTTAACACTCTTCTATAAGATGAGCTTTTAGTCTTGACTTATACAAGGGTCAACTTTAATTGATCATAACTCTTAACACACACATAATTAGAAAGTCCTATGATATACCAAATAAAATATCTTTGAATTAGCTTTCCAACACAATTGATTTCATGTTCTTTAGAGTTTGGAGTCAAAAGTTATGGCTTATTTACTAAAGATTACCAGTGAAGAGTTGGAATAAGAGACCCCTTTACGAGTTGTAAATTATGGTAGGACTCATATTTCTAGCTCATGTAAGAAGTCATAAACTTTAATGTTTCAGCCCCAGACTTTACAAACCCATCTATGAGTCATAGTGCACTCCACGAGTTGTAGAATGAGGCTCGTAGGAGTTCCAAAGACCCCAAAATTTGTCCAAAAGCTTATGAAAGATCACCAACGAGTCGTAGAAGCTTCCAGGGGTCATAGAGGGTCTCGTAGATTACCTGACCTACAATTTTAAAGAGGGCCATTTTTGACTTTTCTCACTCTTTTAAGCCCAATATTTTTAGTTTTCACCTAAATAAACCTCTAAAATAAAACTTTTCATATCATAAACATTCAAATGCTTCAAGAACTCAGAACGTAGTTTCAAAGAGAAAAAGATAGGGCTTTCAAGGATCTTCTTCAATTATTCCAAGAGACTAATTCCCCTGGTATGTAAGGCCCTCCAAAGTATCCTACGTATACTTTAGTATCTTTAGCTACAAATCGCTACCCAAGATTCAAGCTTATGAATTGAAACCAGTTTTTCTCCACTACCATTTGATTTCATCAAAATACTTGTTCATGCATTTCTCTTGATAAAAATCATAGCCGTTACAAATTTAGTACTAAGTTAAGCTATTGAAACAAGATTTACAGTTATTGTTATATTTATGAAAACCTTATATGTATTTCATGAAAGCTATTACATTCACATTTTTGAGTTAAGTTTAAGAAGCACTAAAAGCTTCTATATTTACAAGATAGCTGAAGTAATAAAATTATGTTTTGAGACCCATTATATTGATACAAATTCAGTTAGAGAGAAGAGATGAGTTGAGAAAAGTTTAAGAAAAAGTAAAGTTGGGCTAAGTCCCAAAGAGAAGAAAGTAATACTTTGAGTAAGACTACTCTTTTAAGTATAAACAGTATAAAAGTTATTTTGGGAGTAGTATTGAGCACCGATATGAGTGACAGTAATAATAACTTGAACTCATAAACTACGTAGCCGGCGTAGGATTGATTGTACCAAAAGTACAACTCCTCCTTCCCACTGAGATGACCTAGTTTTGGGATGGATCCACTCTTCCAGTTTTCATGCCTTACCCCATCTAAGCATGAGACAGCTCTATCAGCATGGGCAAAACACTGTATCTTCACGAAGATCATAGTGATGGTTGTTGGTTAGTGAAACTCCCCAAGTTAAAGCAAGCTAGATTTTACATACAAACTTTTAACATATGTCCTATTTTCAGCTTGTACTGTGTTTATTACTTATGCTATCTTATTTTGAGACATGTTTTAGTTACTTTGAGCATAGTGCCTTATCCTGAGTTTTTGTTTTAGCCATTTTACATATCAAACATTGTATGTACTGATATCTTTGGACTTGCATCATTTTATGATGCAGACGCAGGTGATAAAGTTCCTTAGCTGATGATCCATTGAGTACTAGCCATTAATCTAACTATTGGTGAGGCCTCATCTCAGTCAGAGGCTTTGAAGTCGTTGTTTATATTTTCTCTTTAGTATTTCTTTCAGTTGTGGCTATCGTAGGCGTGTCTCGATAGTTGTTTTAGATTATTCTAGTTAGAGGTTCCATGGACTATATGATAGGTGTTTTAGTTCTTGTTTTTTGTTACTATTGAGACACTTCTTTATTCAGTTTATTTAGATATTGCAGTATCTTTAGTTTATATTATTCAAGCCTTCCATTTATCATTTAAGTCTTCCGCTAAGTAAAGTAGTCAGGCCATGTGGTTTGCTTGGGACCAGAAATAGTTCTGGGTGCCGACCATGATTAAGGTGTGAACTCAGGGTGTAACAATATGTAAGGCTAAATTAAAAAAAAAGACATTGTTCTCTCATGTCCCCTATAGATGGTCTTAGAAGGGAATTGAAAGTTCATGAGTCTACAAATATGATGCTTGATTATTTTATTAAAACTATATACTTACATGTATTTTTATATGTTGATGATCATCATAAATTTATTTTTCTTGAATTGAATACTTTTGTCAAGATATTGCATAAACCTTATGTGTTAAATTTTGAACGCATGCATGAAGGAAGAAAGTGATTAAGTCTAGAGCCTTGATTAAGAATGTCGATTGTGATTGTGAGAGTGATAAGATGATGAGTTTATAGAGCATGATAGTCCCATGAGTCTCCATAATTGAATTCTAATGATTTGTCTATTTGATTGTTCCCTAATAATTATTCTAAGCCTTGGTTTATTAATTGAGATGTTGATTGATGAGATGATGAGAGTCTTTATGACACTGATTGAATGATGATTGCCTCTATGAGGCTGATTTGTGATGAGTTGATCGAGATGACTTGATTGGATTGATTGTCTTTTGAGCATTGAGTCTTAGGAGGAATATCGAGCATTGAAAGAGTAAGAGTTTGTCCAACTCACACTCGTCAAACTACCTAGGCAAGTGTAGGTGAGGATTAGGATCATCACATTACATTATGTTGAGGTTCTCTCTTGATAGAGTCCCTCAAAAATAGAGAACTTTTTAGATTTGCTAGTGGTCCCTAGGGATTCGATTTGTTCCCTACCTGCCAAGTACGGAACCACTGTGGTAACAATGATGACTTGTTGTAGAATCACTGGCTCATAAGTGATTGTTGTTGGATAAGAGAAACTCTCAAAAGGTTCCTATCTTGAGTACTCTGAGTTGAGATTAGATGAGACGTGATGAGATGAGTTGAGTTGAGTTACTTTAAGATGAGTGTGATTTGATCAATGAGGTTTGATTGGTTGATGATTCACTTGTCTACTCTTTATTCTTGCTTTAAATAGACAGTTGACATGTTGATTGTTCATTTTCCTAAGATGATGTTTTCCCATATTACTCTAACTATTTCTATTTCATTCAACTATTTTACATACTGTACATTTCATGTACTAACATCACTCGGCACTGCATCATTTCATAATGTAGATAAAAGATTTAAAGATCATCAACAGGTGCATCGTTGATGATCTGAGATGTTCAGCTAAGTGGTGAGCCTCCCTAACTTCAAATGATTCATTATATTTATTCATCTTGCTTTAGAGTCAAAATTTTAGAGTAGCTTTATTTCTTAAGTTGAGGTAGCCATGGGTTTATAATTGGTACCGATTGATAGTGATAAAGGATTCATAGACTAGAATCGAATGTTGATTGTTAAGATTGTGAGCTAGTTCTTTCTACTAGCCTTTATATATTTTATATACCATTGAGACTAGATGATGGGATGTGCCCATTTACTTTTCTCTTGTCTTTCGCTGATTAGTAGAGTTTATTGATTGAATGAATGTGACTAGGCCAAGTGGTTCTCTTGGGGACTAACAATAGTCTCTAAGTGCCGGTTACGTCTCGGGTACCTTCCTAGCGCGTAACACTTTCATTTTTTTTTGTATATTTTCATGAAATAATTTGTTTTTGTGATAGTTATTTATTTGTAGTTTTGTTATTTTCAGGGAATGTGATGTCCCTCTAGATAGAGTAAGATAAGGAGCGTCAAGGACATTATGCAACGTGAATGCGCCAATAAAACTAAGCATAGCCTTTGCCAGGATTAGAGGGCATTCAGTGGTAAACCCCTTTAAAGTGAAACTTAATAAGAAACTACGAACCATGTAATAAGAGTAGATGTCTGATTTAGTATCTACTTTTGATGGTTTTCCTTGTTACTTACATTTAATCTGTCCTTGTCAGTAAATGACAAGGAAATATATGTCAGATTTTATGAAGTTAATTTCAAGTGGAATGTGGCATATGGAAGAGAAGGCACATGGGGTGGTATGTGGCTCCATTAGCTCTTATGTGAATATTTAACGCAAGTATTAGGAAGGCTTCTAAAGGGGTAGAGATGAATGTTGGAAAATTGAGAATTAACCTCTTAACCCTATAGTTACACTAGGTCGCTTTATGTACAAAAGCTTGGGTGTCTTTTGTTTAGAATTATATCCTTTGGAGATTTTTGGTACACAACTCTTATATGTAGGCTTTATGATGCCCAAATATTCCAGAAATAAAAATATTACTTTATTGGGAAAAAAATGAGAGCCCTATTCTATCTATGGTTAGATAAAGATGCAAAGTTTTGAGTTTCAATTTTTTTTATATATATTTTATCCTAAACGGAGCTGAAAATAGTGTTATTCATTTTTTTGTAATAGTATTGTTGTAGTCATAACTCATTATTGATGATGTTGTAATCTTGTATCTCGTAAACTATGTGCCAAATATTAACTATCTGAGTTTTCCGATTTCATGGTTTGTCAAAGTTGAGAAACCAAGTGTGACCTTAACACATCTCAAGTAATATTTTATCATTGATGCAACTGTTTATTTGACTATGTGAAATATTTTCTCAATCAAGCAACAAAATGAAATACAGGGGAGAATAGTAGCTAATCCCTGTAAGAATAAAATCTTAGGTCTCTTGATGCCATGGTTCTGTTTCTTTTGTTTGCATTAAGATATTAAGATGTCTTTCATGAGACATATGAGGACTAGGGAAGGATGACTTGTAATCATGGACATTAATGTAACTAAATTGTAAGTGCTAGAGTTATTACTGGAAGGAAGAAAGCTTTTGTGTGAAACAATTGTTAGTGTTAGTGGAGCTAGACGAAACGTGAAGTTACTGCCCCATGTAGTCTATCTTTTAGATAATGTAACTACCATATATATGTTCATGTTATATGCATACTGGATGACAAGAGTGAAGAGCTAAATGTATGTTTTCATGAGATGAAAGATGTTCTTTTGTGATAACAAAGAAAGTAACTTTCATTTTAATTGGTGTTGTGGATGATTGTGCTCGAGGATAGTGGTGTGTGTTGCACCTTCTCATATACCCCACTTTTACTGGGTAGGAATCATGACAGATCAGTAGGGTGTTTTCATTTTTCATAGTTGAAATTTCAGTAAGTAAAAGCTGTAATTAAGAACAAATAGTCCATGTACTGGTTACTGCATGCATTTTGATGATGAGGCATGACATTTCCCTTATTTATGCTTTGTGTGGGGATAATCTGTTGTTACTGTTTTCTAAACCTAGATTGCTTTTACTTGTTATCAATGTTAAATTCTTTTGGTTTCTTTGTATGTTTATTTTTTATATCAGTGATGTATTTTCTTAATTGTAACCTTTTATTGACCTTTCAGGAGTTGAAGGGCTGAAAGCTGATGATATGAACAACTAATCCATCCCTACTGATGGCATAGATCAAAATGATGAAGCATGAAGTTTCCGTGTTCTCAATGTTCATTATGATGTGATAATGTTATTCCCATTTCCTGAGAGCAAGACATATATTTATGATTATCCTACTTTAGCTTTGCTAAGATGAAAACACATTAAGTTGAACCGGTTTGTTGATTATAAGAGTTGGCCAGTGGACTATGAAGTTCTAAATGCTGCACATGTTGTGTATAGTGCTCAATTTCATGTTTATATCTTTTTTCTCTGTTGATTTTGTATTGAAGAATCATATTGAAATTTTTTTTCGGTAATGAATATTTTATTGACCAAAATTGGTAGTTATGTATAGTGCTCAAGCTAGTATTTGGACATAGCCTCGAAGTAATCAGTGTGCTTGAGAAAAACTAATCTAGTATTTCAAGAACACACTCCAATTACAACAACTTAAAAAACATTTGGGCTTAGTTAATTTTTCCATTCACATGAGTTTCCATCCAAGCTGCTTCATCTAGTGGTGTGCAAAAATCCATTGAAACTGTTAGACAAATAAAAAAAATTACTTTTTTATTACTAATAATATATTTAGTGTGGCTTTAGATGTCTGAGGGATGAATTGTTGGAATATATGAAACAAGATATCCTTTTATTAGGGAGGTGTTATGCATGGAACTCAAGAAATATATTACTCACAGTTTCAAAAATCTTCTTCCTATTGGTATTCCTTCTTTCTTTCTCCTTTTAATCGTAAATATGTGAAATGATTTTTTGCTGATCAATAATTCTTGTTTTCTGTTTTCGTTTGCAATTTATATTGTCATTGGCTTTGTAGGGTTCTTACTTATCCGTATATGCAATAATTTATTTGAAGTTGCTTCTACTTGTAGTTTGTATAAATTTTTTTGCATGAAGACAATGTATATATGAACAAATGAAAACAAAAGAAGGTAGAAAAAATGTACCTTTAAATAATTGAAAAATGATAATGAATATACTATTGATTTTCTTTTCGATTTAACATTCTTAGAAATTGAAAATCGATAATATATAAATCTGGGCAGGTAAATTAGTAAGCACCCCTAACTTCGTCTATCCAAAATATGGGCCTTCTATGATTAGCCTTGGACAAATTAAATCCCTCTTGAAGTTCAGGTATGTTTCGAAATCTTAGTGTGCTTTAATCTTTAGCCTCAATTTGTATACTTGAACAACTTGAGGGTATATCTGTAATTTTTCGATCGTTCTTTCATTTTACTTTGTTTATCTTATTATTATTTTTTTAATTTTATATATTTAAAGTGTGTGCAAAAAACACTACTAACTATGATGATTGACAACTTAAAGTAGTTTAAAAACATGCTCTTGTTTGTCCAATTTTTTATTTTTTTATAATCTAAAAACTACTTATGAAATTTCAAAGGTTCTTAAAATTTCATCAATGTCACATAAAATAGGCCAAAGAAAATAATGTGTATTTGAGAACAATACAAAAAATATTGTAGATCTCAATAATTAACAACTTAAAATAAATTGAGACAGAGGGAGTGACATATTATTTAAAATTACATAAAAGACTTTGAAAATCAAAAGAATTAATAATCTTGAATATCAAAAATACATTTAGAAAAGTTTAAATGATTTTCAAAATCCCATTAGGGCCACATAAATTGGAACCGAAAGAGTATTTATTTAATTGAAAACTACTTAAAAATTACTACAAATCAAATAACTAACAACTTAAAATATCTAAAAATTGATTAGAATTATTGACTTTCCAAATTGTACAAATTGAATTGGGATCATATATGTTGAGAAAAAAAATCATATTTATTGGGCCCGAGCAGCACACAATGTTTGCAACTAGTTATGAACTATACTATAGTTTGTCTATTTGATACGATTATGTAAAAAAATGGGGGAAAATCATAATTTTTACGACTTATGAATTTTATTAAAAACGCAACTAAATAAAATCAAATTGCATATTCAAGCAAAACTTTGATTAGTCCTAAGTAAAAGTGGCTTGATGATATAAAATATTTATATTGACAGGATTATTGAGTACCTATGTGTTTATTTTTACTTATTTACATTACACTTTGTATATCCTTTAAGTAATAATGATTATGATATATATTTGATTACGACACTCATATTAATTGATTATACATAGTATTAAATTGAAAAATGATTTGAGGAATGAATATTTAAGAAAAGAACTTATCAAACAAAAATAAAGAGAAATCCCATAGGATTTGTATAGAGCACCACCCTATCAACGGGATGAAGCTACTCTTTCCTGATTTGACATATCTTTATCAGAAATTATATAGTATATATAGGTCAAAAGTTGATCTAGTAGATAAAATATACAAGTGTTAGTACAAGTTAAAGTCTGATATAGTAACTAAGAAATTATTTGAGATCGTATATTCTACCCTTGTTAGCAGTATAAAGACGAAAGATACAGGTTTACACCGCCCTCGTTTTATTACTTTTTGGTGGTTTGTCAAATAAAAAATAAAGTAAACTCAGCTATTTTGGCTTGACTTGCTCACTGCTTCACACCTCAAAAGAGACTGACAATATCCAACCAACTAAAAAGGAAGCTTTTTTGATAATCTTATAGTAGGTGGAAATTCTGAAGAGATTGGTGTTCTTAGTATGCAGTCATCTCTCGTTTGCAGCTGTAAACTCTGAATATATAGTCTAAAGAGCGATTTTGGAAAAATAAGGGTGAGATTGTGGATGGGGCATGGTTGAAGAAACCATATAAGTTTTTGAATGGGAAGTTTGATTTCTTAATATAGGTTAATCGTGATTTTTATGAGAACAAGAAGATCATTTCTATGGATTTGACTGATGGGAAATGGGGAATATTGGAGCAACCCATCTATACATGAGGAGACTTTTTTGTGAACCTTAAAATGGTGGAAACGAATCTTTATATATTTTGTAAATACATTAGAAGTCACGCGGATGTGTGGGTTATGAGAGATAATGGGATCAAAGAGTCTTGAACAAAAGTCATGTTGTCAAATATCTTGATAATCCGTCTTTCTCTTTTATTTCTTGAAAATTTTGCATGTCAAACAAAGGTGAAATATTGCTTGTGCCTGGGTCGACTTTAAATGCACACAATCTAGAGGATGAACCTATGAAATATCCAAACGTTACTGAATTTGGTATTTATGCCGATATGAACATCTACATTGAAAGCCTAGTTTGTCCCCCTCTTAAGAACGAACAAAGCTCAAAACAAGAATAAAGGCTGCAAAAGCTCGATAACTATCAACATTGAAACTAATGACTTGTAAGAGTTCTATGCTATACGTTTTTATGTTTCTTTGTCAAATACACAGAATGATGTTGGATATTTTAGGGACATTCGCACAACACATATTCTTAGAGATTTTAATTGTTCTTTCACTTTTTGCATATTTTCATGAAATAATTTCTTTGTGTGATAGTTATTTGGTTATAGTCTTTGGTGTTTTCAGGGAAGGTGATGCCCATCTGGATAGAGTAAGATAATGAGTGCCAGGGACATGAAAGTTATGCAACTTGAATAAGCTAATAACCTGAGGCATAGCCTTTTCCAGGATTCTAGGGCATTCACTATCAGACCTCTTTAAAGTGAAAATAAGGAACTATGAACCATGCAATAAGAGTAGTATCTGATTTAGCATCTACTTTTAATGGTTTTCCTTGTCCCTTACATTTAATCTGTCATTACTTGTCACTAAACGGCAAGGAAATATAGGTCAGATTTTATGAACTTAACTTTAGTTAGAATTGTGGCAAATGGAAGAGAAGGCACGTGGGTTGGTCTATTAGCTCTTATGTGAACACTTAAAGCGAGAATTAGGAGAGCTTTTGAAGGGGTAGAGATGAATGTCAGACAATTGATAAGTAGTCTCTTATCCCTATACTAACACAAGGTCCCATTATATATAAAAGATTGAGTGTCTTTCATGGAGAGTTTATATCCTTTTACAGGTTTTGGTACACATATAACACCCCAATTTTTTTTAAGCTAGGATCGAGTCATCTTTTATATGATATAGGATTTTAATTGAGGATTATTAATTGAGCATAGATGTTAAAGTCAGTTTTATAGTATGGGAATAGAACCGGAGATGATATGAGGTCGTAGTTCTAATGTACGATTTTATAAAAGTTAATTAAACCAATGACTTATAAGTTGTATATACATGATAGGATCAGTTCCTAAGTATTTAGAGTATATTAGGTGTAATTTAGAGTCATAAGGGATCTTTTACATCAAGCCAAATTCAAAGAATTTCTAGCAATTAAGTTTTCGTATAAGTGGATAGAAGGGTCAACTTCAAATGCCCATATCTTCTACAATATGATGCGTTGGATGACCTATAATATATCAAATCAAATATATTCGAATTAACTTTACAGCGCATCTAATTTTGCATTAATTGGAGTTCGGAGTAGAAAGTTATGACCATTTTAGTGGAGAGGTGCAGAGTTGTCCAAAAGTCCGCGCACAGAGCGCGTCGCGGACCCTCACTAGATGAGTTAATGACGTTTTTTTCCTTATAATTTAAGGTTATTTTTATCCTAAAACCTTTAGGGTTCTACTTATGGTCTCCAAAACATATAAAATATCAATTTTCATAATAAAAAACCATCTCTGTCACTCTTAAACATGAATGCTAAAAAATCATCAAGAAAGTCATCAAGTTAGGGTTTGTTTTCAAGATTCATCCTCAAGGTAAGTTATTTTTCATAAATTTCAATCTACCCAACTCACATTTCTTCATCTATTCATGAAGTTCTAATAAGATTTGAAATCATAACCTAGGGTTTCAAGAAAACAAGTTCAAGATCCCCAAGAAAGGATTTCTTGACTCTTCTCCTTCAAGAATTATTGTTCTTCATAAAGAACTCAAAAGAGTTTAAGTCAAGATTTCAAGAATCAAAGATCATTCTTTCAATCAATATCCTTCCAAGTTCTTTCACTTTAAAAGAATTACAAAAATTGGGGATTTTCTCCAAGAAAGAGAAGAGAAGATCACAAACTTTCCCCAATGATTTTTCTCTCAATTTTAATTGGATTTGAGTGATTCAAAAGGCTAAATTATATAGGTTTTCGAGGAGAACACCATGGGAGTTTCAGAAACTGATTTTATTGATTTGTTTGAGGTAAAATCTGCAGATTTTGCTGCTGCATTTTTTACGTATTTCGAAAACTTTAACATGCGACCTCTTCCTCATATTAGTTCCATTTTTGAAATGGTTTTCACCATTGAATTCCTTATTACTTGGTGAATATTTTAATGTATAAATTTTCAGATTCCAATAATATTTTTCAATGATAAAATATTTGGACTATTTTACCCTTTTCACTGAATTAATTGATTTTGTTATCGTTAGATTCATTACATAATTATGATGCTATATTTGAATAGATTTTGATGAACTGAAGCATCATAAAAAGGGAAAAACTTTGGAAATAATGTGATTTGAGACTTTTTATAAGGCAAGTGAATTTCTTAACCTTTGTTAAATATATAGAATCTTGTACTTTTGGTGTGAGGTCTTAAGAACAATTTAGGTAGGCTTTGATTGAAATATTATAAATGAGGTAATTATTCTATGATGATATTTGACTTGTGAATTAATGATAAAAGTTTAGTATATGTGAAATATTGATTATTTGTTTTTGATATCGAAGTGATACTTACTTTTAGATGTGAATGTTGTTGAGAATATGGCAACATTTATGATATTCATCTACCCATTCTTGATTTGGATATATATGACTTTGTATGAGCATCTTGCATATTTTATTTCCATAAACATGATTAGAGTGCATTACTATGTGTTTGCTGCATGATCCAAGAAAAGAGATGTAAAGCCGAAGGAAAATGGTTTCGGCTTGTGAAAAAAATAAAAAAATAAAAAGTATGTACTATGATTCGAAGGATGTGTCTCACACCGCGAAAGATACTATGATTCGAGGGACATGTCGCACGCCGCGATAGATACTATGATTCGAGGGTCGTGTTGCACGTCGCGATGGATACTATTATTCGAGGGACGTGTTGCGCGCCACGACAGATACATGGTCCATGTGTGGCCCCCATGGGTTCTGACTGAGGCATGTTTATGATCAGCGAATGTGTATCACTAGGACAGACATGCATCATTTTACGTGACATTATATGGCATTGTATTACATCTCATGGCATTCGTTTTCATTCCATAATACACTGACTTGTTATGATTATATGGAGTGCTATTGAAATTGGTTATTCATTATATCATTTGAATTGTTTATATCTTTACATGGTTAGTTTCGATATTGATTTAATGACACTTAAGAATTAGCGAGGACTTCATAAATTGTAGAATTTTACCCTACGACTTGAAAGTAGAATAAATGAGGATTATACTATCATAGGATTTGATCATAACATTTTCGACTGGTGTAATTGTGAAGATTATGACCTAGGTTGTAGTTGTGGGGGCTTTAGTTGGAGTGTTGGGGGTACCGGTATTCCAGATTACTTAATTTTGTATTTATTAGTTCACATGCTGAGTACCGTGTGTTTGGTACTCACCCCCCTTGATACAACAGTTTTGAAGGTTGTGAGATCGAATTGTCTTTATACTCTCCACTCTCCCTTGACCGAGGCTTCCTATGAAGATTGTGAGAGGTAGCTGTTTGCCATCCCAGCTAACGTCATACTCCTAGTTATGATTTTGTTCTATTCTAGAGACAATATCATTTGACACTTGTGATTTCTTTCGAATCTATTGTAATACATTAGAAGCTTGTGCACGTGACAACCATGTTTTGGGGGATTTTTATTAAGTTGACTTATTGTTCGTAAGTAAACTTTTATTTTTCTTATAATTCCATATTTTTGATGTTATAGTTGGGTTGTAGGCTAACTTGTCTTGGTGGGATAAGACAAGTGCCATCACACCTGAATTTTGGGTCGTGACAGTTGGTATCAGAGCCTAGGTTCATAGGTCTCACGTGCATGCAAGCTGAGTGTAAGTAGAGTCTCAAGGATCGGTATGAAGACATTCGTACTTATCTTTGAGAGGATATGGAGACTGTTAGGAAACCTCCCTTTGTTTATTCTTTTTTATCTTGCGTGGTTATGTTCGTTGGTATTGAGTTATGCCCGTTCTTTTGACGAAATAGCAAGAGTAAGGACTAATTGAAGCTTATAGTTAGAAATATATATCCATTAGGTAACTAGTGAAGGGATGGGTCGATGGCCATATGCTTGATGAAAAAGTCAAAGGTATTCTATGATTGCCATTATAAGATGAGGTATATATATAGAGAGAGTTAGTGTCAGAATGTGTTAGTGTGCACCCCAAACTAGAAGGAAGTGTATGTTGATGTGTTGTTGTATTCATACCATTGAGGGTAAAGTATAGCTCTTAAAGAAGGGAAAAGAGTGCTTTTTATGTGATAGATCAAAATTAGGCTTACGATTGTATGTGAGAGTTCATGAGATTCATAGAGTTATAAGCTAGCCAGATAAGGAGGTATAGTGAATGGGTGAGTGATACATGAGTTGTGAAGAGAGAATGTGTTGATTGATCACTCGCTATGAGATTTTAGTAGCATTATGTTCCCTAAATTTTTACCTAGTAATTGCAAGTTGGCATTAGAGAGATATGTGATGGATGCACATGTTAGTACTAGACCCTAAGCTTGAATCTAGAGGAGTAGTGTTAAAGAGGAGATAGCATGATGATAGTGATAGTCCTTGTTGGAGATTTGACCTAAGAGTCTTGTTGTAGTGCATGTTAAATGATTAAGGTGTTGGTTGGCAAGGAGCATGGTGCTAGGAGTAGAGTAGAAGTACCCCCTTAGATGGAGATAGTAAATTAAGGGAGAAGCACTATGAAAAAGAAGAGGCTTACAAGATTTAGGATTTGTAATCGTGTTTTTCTATAGGTGGGTGAGGCTCTAACTTATGACTATTATTAGAATCCGAATATTATATTTGAGTTGTTGATGTGGAGTAGGCTAATGTAAGTAATCTTTGTCGTCACAAGAAGCTAACCGATTAGCGCATATGAATAGATAATGATTAGTTCTCCATAACAGTCTAAGTCTTATACAATTAAGTTTAAGAGAGCACTATAGGTGAGCATTAGCAGGCAAAAAAAAAACAGAGATGTTAGAGTGAAGTAATTATGGAAAGTGATCATGTACGCCATTAAGAGCAGCAAATAGAGAGAATGTGTTCCATAGAGACATGAGGAAGCTAAGAGTGATATCGTTTAAAGGAGTCTTAGTGGCTAGTTATATATATGTGACTTTAGAATAGCGAAAGGGTTTAAGATGCATATTCTTATGGATAGTGATTCCTTGACCGTGTGAAGGTATATACGTGTAGCCTAGTAGAGGAAATCGATTCACAAATTTAGAGAGAGGACCTCGAGAGCTAAGAGGGAGATGATGATATGAGTAATCGAAGTAGATCTTGAGTTTTTCCATTTTGATAGGCTGATCAAAATGAGATATCAATTCTTTTTCGCCTCATATAGTCCTTATACTTCTGTTGAGGTAACATTCTGTTCCCTTTGGGTGTATGACTACTTTTACCTATGGCTTAGTCCTATGCACATCATGTTATTTCCCAATAATGCTGAGTTTTAAGGATTAGAAGTGATGAATCCATTCATTAATCTTGATCTTACCCCTATGAATCAAAGAGTTTCTAGTCCTATGTTGAATGTGATGTGACTTGAGTTTTATACTATGCATAGTTTTGTTAACACAGAATGAGACTTGATAGATGGGAGAGATTGTAATCTATGAATGTTCTTAGGTAAGATTTCCCAATTGAATCGTGCTAATGATCTTTCTTTCTAAACTCTTTGAGTAATCTAGCTTTCCATCCTTGATAGAAGTGTTGATGATAGTAGAGAGGTGAAGGTTGATGAGAGAGAGTGAGAGTTCTTGATTCTGATGTCAT
>JAOTQJ010098301.1:0-11673 GCA_025642045.1 Solanum sejunctum
AGTTTCAATCAACATGACACTTAAGATAACTCGATAAAACGCGCTTGTTAAATGAAACCAAAATCAATGAAGCAACCTTACGGTGATGTTTATAACTCAAACCATGTTAATAAAACCAATTTCTCTTCATAATACCACTCATAAACTATAGATAAATCACCAAAACAAAAGGAAAAGGTGCAGCAACTTTCTTCACAGAATCTGTCCTACAAATTTCAGCTAATGTAACTAGCATCTATTTCTTGTTTTTCATAAGAAAACCATAATAAACACATGTGTAAACTTACTTAAAACTTACTTCAAGGTTTATGGCTTATCCAAGAACCCTATAATTCCCTTTTATCTTCTTTACAAAGTGAAGAAAAGTTGACAGAACTTTGAAGACAAATCTGTCTTTTTTCGAGTTCAAGTGAACAATGAATTGTGGAGCTGCTTTGGAGCTCTTTATATAGAGCTATTATGCTGAACTTACCTTGACATTTTGACCATCATATACCACACATTATTAAGTTGCTTACCCACAAGCTTGGCCATCAAACTTGGGCCTAAATTGGTCTCCAAGTTGATAGGCTTGGGCTGCCTATTTTCAGCTTTCTTGTTCACTTGGGTTGGGCCTAAAGTATCCAAGAACTTGTGATGTCTTTGGGCCCTTTTGGTTATTCTTCTTGGGCTTATAATATAGCCCATTTATGATGCTAAAATATGGGCTAAAGTTACACCCTTAATACGGACTTTATTCATAATCAAACTTGGATAAATTCGATGTCGAACCTCGTCTCCTTTTAGCTTGCAAATTTAAGCTAAGCAAATAGGTGAATCACCTGCTAGCTTCTTAAGTCCTACAAGCACCTCAATTATCTTACTTCAGTTTAAGGCCGTAATATCTTCAATTCAACACAAAATGTATATTCACTCAACCCTCTTAAACGTTAGACGCACATATAGCCCATTAATGCGAGATTCAAGCACTTTTTGAAAATTAGCATAAATTCATCCAAATCATGTCATGTTTTATTTGCATTATACCAATATTTTAAGGTGTGGGGTGTTACATATATGCCAAAATCTATCTCCCTTTCAGGATGGATACCGAGAAAGTCATTTGGAAAGACATCAAGAAACTCATCTGAAATTGGAACTGACTCCATGAAAGGGACTTTGGACTCTACATCTTTAACCCTCACAAGATGATACAATGCCCTATTGAAGTCAACTTATAGGCTTTAATGCATGAAATGAATCTGACCTTGCCCACCATATCTTGATTCTCCCACTCAAAGATGGGTTCTACATTCGATAGAAGCATAGTAGGCATGCAACCAAACCATCCCAAGTACGACATAAAAATCTACCATGTCTAATTCAATAAGATCACAAGGCAACATCTTATGCAAAATGCAAATAGGACAACTCCTATAAACTTAGCCAGCAACAATAGAGGCACCAATAATAGTAGACACTTCATATGACTCATGCAACAACTTGGGGATGGAACTTTCTAGCAATAAAAGGGGTAAAAAGGAATGAGTAGCACCCGGATCAATTAAAGCATACACATCAAAGTCAAAGTTTTCCAACATACCAGTAACAACATTGAGACCTCATCAATCCTTATCCTCCCATGTAGAGCATAAAATCAATTGTGCCTTGGGCACCACCTTGAGGACCACCTCTACCAAATGGGACCGCATTAGCAACATCGGACCTTGCCACAGTTTCTTCAACAATCTACCTTTTTGTGTCCAAGCTCCCTACAACCAAAGCATCCATTAGAATCTTTCAAACATGGGCCTTTATGACCCTTACCACATATAGGATATACATTAATGGGAGCTACAACACCAATACCTTGAGACCTAGGGAGATCATTGGCAAACCCCCTATTAGTAGCATGGTAAGACCCTCGACCTTGATGGAACCAGACACCCATTTGGAACTTACCCCCAAGACAGGCCCTCTTGGCCTCATGCCTCCTTGTCCTCCATAATTTCTCCACCGATATTTGCTTGGAATAGGTCATCAACCAAGACAAGTCTATGTCACTAAATAGCATGGTAGACCAGTGTTTGCCACTTACCAAGTCGGAGATACCCATCATAAACTTGTCCATCCTAGATTTAGGATCAGCCACCAAAAGCGGAGCATACTTTGAAAGTTGATTAAACTTGAGGGCATACTCCCTCACACTCATAGCACCTTGTTTCAAGTTCATAAACTCCACCAACTTAGCTTCCCTAAGCTTAAGAGGGAAAAAATGGTTAAGGAAAGCCAATTTGAACTCCTCCTAAAGCACCACATTATCAACCGCCTTCTCACCGTTCCATTGATCATTCAATATTTGAGCTACCCCTTTTAGTTAGTACGCTACCAACTCTGCCTTTACATTCGGCCCAACACCCATGATATTTAAAGATTTTGTAGACCTCATCAATAAACTCTTGTGAATCTTCATCTAACTTTGACCCATAGAATACCAAAGGATTCATTCTCATAAAGTCTCTTACTCTAGCTCTCAAGGTAGTAGCATGAGGGGCTTGGGCCCCTTGATTGACTTTGTTGGCCACAACTTGGGCAAGCATAGTAAGAATATCTCAGAACTCACCATTGTTAGGTTGCTCCTCGGGACTTTGGGCCTTTTGTATTTGAGTGTTTCGTATGATCTAGTATAGTAAGAACAATCATGAGGGGTAAAAACTTACCACAACTCTATATCACGACTTAGAACATGAAGAAGGGAAATATTTCGTAAAATGCCTCATGGCCTTCTATTCATAGTTGTGGTGCACTTCACAACTATGAATAGAACTCTAATTGATGCAGTGTGTCGGACTCTGAGGATCTATTAACCTAGTTCTCTGATACCAAGTTTGTCACAACCCAAGCCTAGGGCCTAGACATGACATGGTCTAGGGAAACCTGAAGGGACCCTAAGGAAGCCTCTTAAAATATCATTACATATCCTTGTTCATGGATGCAATAAAACATGCATCAAGAGATAAAAGTGGGGAAACCTTGGCTAAAGGGGAAACACTTCCATATCATCATAATCAAAAGACAAGAGTCAAACACATATCATAGATACATAATATGTTCAATAACACCTCTAATACATAGATAAAAGTGGGGGACAAGACAAAGTAACCGGGCTCACCCTCATAGCCAAAATAGACAATAAAGAAGAATGTCTTAGTACATAATAGGAGAAACATAGAGTAAGGTCCCCGACGTGGAGGACTCACCAACTAGCTTGAATAGCACCGAACTAGCCACGTGGAGGAGAATGATAATTAACATGGCCAACACTTCCTATATGGTGATATCAGATAGGCATAAAATATGCGTTAGTATGTTTGAGTGTACTATGTATGTAGGATGCAATGCAACAAGAGACAGGTATCATAATCAAATGCATAACAATATGCAATAGGCATAATATAATAATATGACTTGTATGATCAATGCATAAGTAAAATATGCTTAAGTAACTCATGCTCGTATAGGATATCATACGTGTAGAAGAGACGAAGCAAGATTTTTAAATGTATAATCGTTTGGTAAGTTAGAGATGATATCGCCTCACCACTTAGGTGAATGAGTACAAACCCCCATATAGGTTGGTGATAATGTCACCCCATCACCATAGTGGAGAAGTATAAACCCTTCCCTAGGTTGATGAGTACAAATGCCTATCTAGGTTAGTGATGATGCCGCCCCATCACTAGGTGGAGAAGTACAAACCCTTTCCTAGGTTGATGAGTATAAACCCGCGTCTAGGTTATCTGTGTTCTTAGTCCCCCCAAATTAGGTATGGTCTAATACAACACTTTATAAAGAATTTATTATGTACATAAGATCATTTATTCATAATATAGGCATTCATATCATATCTCATGCTTTGAACCTTCAACTACTCAAGAAACCACATCTGGATATTTTATCAAATACTTTGAAAGTGTGTAATGCTAGTATAAAACCATGAAATATAAGGATAAAATAATGCAAGAAAATCTCTTGTAAAACCATCAATCAACACCTTGCAAAACCCTCAAGCAATATATATCGAAACCCCTCATCAAGTCTTACAATAGATCAAGGATTTATAGCTCAAAACATAACAAAATTGTCACAACTTTACATAGTTATAACATAGTGTGTAGTAAATTTCATAATAATCTAGACCCATTTGTAAATCAACTTTAAATCATGCAATTTAAATAAAAGGAGAATTAAGTATCATGGGTGAAAGGAACCCATAAAATAAACCCACATACCTTAGCTTAGAGATGAACTTGGTAAAGATTGGAGATGGAGACTTGAAGCTTGAAGAAGAACCTTAGCTTAGGATGCGGGTTTGGGACTTGAGTTTGGGGAGTGAAAATATAACTAAGTGTTTGAGTGAGTATTAAAAAATGTTTAATATGATATGAGGGTGAAATTCAGCTAAGTATACATAAAGACACATTTGGGAACACTTGGCCCAAGACTTAGAAGTCTTGGACTGAACTAAAAACACAGTCCCCAAAATATGCAGGGCGCGTCGCGAGGGGTCATAAAAACCCCTCTGGAAATCACACTTTAGAATTTTGTAATTGCTAATATTTTGCTTGAAAATTAGGGTTAGACCTTTCTCATCTAATTTTGACCCCCTAAATAAGAATATGATGTTGGATTTTTGAAATAATAAATGGATTTTGAGATATATGAAATTTAAAATTTTGGGCATTTTGGGGCACATTTTCGGGCACTTTTTGGGGTCATTACAACATGGGAGAATAATCCCATGTTTGGATGGTATTTACATACCTGGGATGATGAATTACTAACTCTTTTTCAAGAACTTGGATTCGAACTTCGAAACCCTCAACTCTTTCTTCTTATTCTCTCAGAACTCCCGTTTATAGACTTAGAAAAATAATGAGATTGAACCCTTCGTATGAAATAGAGTTAAAACATGTTTTGGAGTATTAAATATGTTTGGTATATCCAAAATACCCTTCCTAAACTTAAAAGAAAACTCGTCACTGAAATTGCACTGGTTTGCGACACAAAACCATAGTGCACAGTGTATTTCGCAACCCTATTGTGCACCCTCACTGTTTTTTGTTAAACTTACATAAATTATTTTTTGACCCGATTGCTCTAAACTCGGGTCGAGGCTTTCCCCACTCAATTTTTTTTGCTAATCGCAAATCTAATCTGAGATTTTCTATATGAGATTTTGAAAGATGCATTATGCGCATGATTATGTTCTAGGGGTGTTTCGGTGAATTTTATAGGGTGTTACAACTACCACACCAACTTTTGCCATCGTCTTCTTCATATGTAGACTAGCATCTGCAAACAAAATAATATCATCTTGTAAAACAATTATATTTTTATCATTATTGTCAAAATCCTGTATACCTATAAGAGACGATGAAGGAAGCAAATTATTATTATATTCATGAAAATCAACGAGATCTTTGTTAACAATATAATTGGATTCAAAAATATCTCCATTAAAAATCTTTGAGTTTCTAGCCTTCCAAATTTGCCACATGATAGTGATACTTAAATTTTATAAGCTCAGCTGAATCTGGATATTTTTTAGCATTAGTAAAAACATCGGTCCATCAGCTAACAAAATTAATTATATATCTAGATTAGGCTAATTAATTGGACAAATTTTTTAGACTAATTAAGCATTAGCGCACTGATGTTCTATCAAAATACAACACATTTGATGCTTCAAACAAGGATTTTGTAAGTTCTTAATATGACCTTTTATGGTTTTTATGTGTTTTTATATTATTCTTGTAGAAAATATAGGTTGGCATGATTTTGGATGAAAATTGCAGATTTTGCTGAAGTACAGGACATACGAGCCATCCTACAAGTCGTAAGGTGTTCTCATAGCAAGAAACAGTGAGCAAAATTATGAATTTGCAAAATGAAGGTCAGCCATGCGAGGCCACCCTATGAGTTGTAGGTCTCACTATGATTCGTATAGGTGGGGATCATAGCAACGAACAGTGAGCCAAAAGTTTGGACCAAGAATTGCAAGCCTATACTACAAAAAAAACATACGAGTCATCACTCAAGCAATGACTCGTAACAATTGGCTCATAGCATGCAAGTTTAAAATGCCAAGTGCTGACTATAAAACCCCAATTATGAATCGTAGGTCACCCTACGAGTCATATATGAGCGGTAATTGCTGCAAGCTGTATTTTCTATTTAATTTCTAAAGAAATTTTGTAAATTGTATAAATACTTCATATTAGGGTTTTAGCAGCATACTTTGAATATTTTTCAAATTCCATCACTTTGAACATTCTCTCTTCAATATTTCTATGATTTAGCATAGATGTTATTTTTCAATTTGAAGACCTATTTGGGAGATTGAAAATCACATTGTACTCATCTTCCATTAATCCAATCTTGTGGTTTTCAACTCAAAGGTATTTTTGTTCTTCATTATTTTGGGTAATCTCTCAACTATGTCTCTCATATTCATTTTTTGTTGATTATTCCTTAGCCATGAGTAGCTAAGCACCCACAACTTAGGGTAGTGGGAACCATGAGTAGTTGACTTGAAATCACCTAGACTTTGTGCATTTTTTGATGGTATTTTTGTATGTATTTTATTTTCCTTCGCATTGATTGTTGTTGGTAGTGGCCAACACCAAACCCCGCCTACTATCATAATCCCGACCAAGGTAGTGATGAATAGCAAAAGAGAAGTAGATGATAGGAGTCGGTTGATGTGTTCCTATCTAATCAACCAAACCTGACAATGGAAGGTTAACTAGGACAATGGGTAATGGTTAGTTGGCACACTATGGTTGCCAACCAAGCACCATGGTAAAACTCAACCTTCACCTTAACAAGAGGGCTGGAAGAACCTAAGTTATCATCTTGCATGCAAACTCCTAATTGGAGATATGTTGTCAGGGATAATTAAGTTAACAAATCATGGGGATCATAATTGCTAAGTTGTCCCTCAATTTGATTGTCTTCTTGTATAAATAGTATAGTGTTTATTTGTGTTCTTAATTTTGAACAGCAAACCCTCCTCCCCTGCATTCTAGAGACTTGAATAATTGATGCTTGAAATGATTGATAGTGGATCTATATAGTCAAGCCTTGTATTCTCTGTGGATTCAACCTAACCTTCAGTTAGATTTATTGCTGACTATGACCACTTTATTGTTAGAGCATGAATATCAAAAATAATGGCATCGTTACCGGGGAATATGACTAGGTTCTTGACTTGAATTCACTAGTAGTTAATTTAAGTATTAACTTCTGGATTCCCTTGTATTTTGCTTTTATTTTAGTTTTTGGTCTTTACTCTTATTTTTAGGGTGTACTAGGTTGTATGCCCAATAAAAGGAGCCTAAACAACCTTTTTGCTCCAATCAATTTGAAGATCCATCGAATTACTAGAAAGTAAGAATGGCTCATGTGAATGAGTATATTACGGTTGAGGAACAAATGAATGTGAGTGACAATGATATGGGAAAAGACTAGAATCCATCACCAAGGGATAATAGGCTACAACTTAGGGATTTCAACGAAAATGCTTATGGTTGGAATAAATATCCCTTGAACCCTATGGCCATGGACATTACTGGTGCTATAATGTTGCCACAATTAATGGCAGACACTAAGTTCATGGTGTTAAGTGGATTACTTCAAATGCTTTGAAACTATGGTTTGTTCACAGGGTTATCTTCAGAGAATCCCCATTGTCATCTCCGTAATGTCGTCTTCGTCTACAAGAGTGTCATAGGGACACAAAATCTTCCTTTGAATATAGTTGGTTTGCGAGTATTCCCATTGTTAGTAAGTCATAATGTAGTTGTATGATTTCTAAGCTTCCCCAAGGGACAATAACAAGATGGGCAAAAATTCTAAGTGCTTTTCTAAAAAGGTACTTTCCAAGGTCCAACAAGCTTAAGCTCAAAGATCAAATAAACAATTTGGAGCAATTTCCTGACGACTCTATTAGTACCATATGGGAAAGGTTCACCAAGTGTTTGCGAATAGTACCTGATCATAAGGTTATTGATGATGCCTTGTTTGAGATTTTCTATTGGATGCTTGATAAGAATAGTCAAGCTTGTGCTGACACAATCATGGGAGGCATATTTCTTGACCAACCTTTTCCATTGATCGCCGTTAGGATGGAGCAAGTGGTTAAAACCAATAAAGTATGGGGTCAAAGAGAGAGAGGTGCTATAAAGACTCTTTGTGAGGTAAACACCAACAATGAACAAGATAAAGTCAATGAGGAGATCATGCAACAACTTGCCCAACTTCGCATAAGCATGGATTTGGTCTTAAAGAAAAATCAAGCGAGTATTCAAGAGGTGACATACCAACCTCCTAAGGCACCCATGTATGATAAACCATTCTTTGATGAAGATGATTTCTTCATGAGTAACCAATAGGTGGGTTTTTAGAATAACCCCCAAGGGCCCAATTTGAACTATTGGAGGAAAGGTTCTGGGAATGAAGGTCGAAAGTACAATCGTAATGTTGCATATAGAGACAAATGAGTTGGTAATTACAAAAGGAAGAGAGTGTCGGATGCCGAATGGGGTAGAAGAGATGGCTATATAAATAGTCCTTATGTTCCACCCCATAACCGTGATGTCGGATCAAATACTTCTAGGATTGAGGAGATGTTCGACAAGTTGTTGAAGAGGGTTGACCATCAAGATGAGACCTTAAGAGTAATGAAATCATATATTTCAAGCATGAACCAAAAGACAGAATCTTATTTGATGGCCATTAAACAAATAGAGTAACAATTTGTCCAAGTTTCTTCTCAATTGAACCAACACCAAAAAGGCACTTTAACAAGCAATATGGTACAAAATCCTAAGAATGAGTGGCATTGCACAACGGTCATAACTAGAAGTGGTAAAAGTATCATCGATTCCCCTATGCTAGTGGTTGAGGATGAAGCTTGTGAGAAGGGTATTGATAACCAAGTTGAGGATGAGGAAAAAGGTTTGGAGAGTGATGGGATGCAAAGCAAAGAAGAGAGATAGTAATAAAAGGCTAGGATAATCCCAAAACCATCTCCACCACTCCCTCAAAGACTTAAGAAGAAGAAGGAGGCTGGCAAATTCAAACACTTCCTTTCGATGCTAAAGAAATTATCCATCAACATTCCCCTTCTAGAAGTTTTAGCAAAGATGCCCAGGTATGCAAAGTACATAATTTATTTGGTAACAAAGAAGCACACTTTGAGCCAAGAGCTTTTGGAAGAGCTCTAACAATGTAGTACGATCATGACCAAATGCCTAATTCAAAAAAGGGAGGACCCCAGTGCAATCACTATTCCTTGCACCTTTGGTAATGTAGAATTTGCAATGACATTGTGTTACTTAGGAGCAAGTATCAATCTTATGTCTCTTGCCGTGTTCAAAAAGCTTGGTCTTGGCACTACCACTCTAACAAGAATGTGATTGCTCATGACGGATAGAACTATTAAAAAGTCAAAAGTAATACTCTTTGGTATGCCTGTGAAGGTTGACAAATTCTTCTTTCCTACTAATTTCGTGATCCTATATTGCAAGGTTGATTATTAGGTACCTATCATATTGGGTAGACCATTTCTTGCCATTGAGAAAGCTTTGTTGGATAATGATTCTGGTCAACTTTGGTTTAGGTTCAACGATGCAGAGGTTGTGTTTGACATCCACCAATCAATGAAACATCCAAATGATTTTAAGAGTAAATTTTGGGACTTTAAAGACTTTTGATGATAGATGATGACAAAGTCAAGCCACGAAGTTAAACAATGCACTTCTTCGGAGGCAACCCAAATATCTTTTATAATTTTGGCTTGTTTTTGAGTTCATTTTGGTTGTTTGAATTGTTAGGTTGTAGATTGATATTTATTTTGATTGTTAAAACATTAGATCAGTTGTGATATTTTGGAAATTGGTGTATTTTAAGTTTTGGTTTGTAGGTATAAATCAAAAGCTGAAGAGTTAAAGAAAATCGCAGTTGGAGTAGCCTCTATGAGCAGGCCTATGAGTCATAGTGAACACTATGACTCATATTCATGCCTCGTATAGGGAAAATAATGATGATTCAAAGTAGGCACACACACTACGAGCCAACCTTATGATTCGTAGGGTCCCCTATATATCGTAAACAGGGTTTGTATTGCCTAGGTATAAGTTCTAAATATTTGAAAGTGTTGGGTCTGCTACGGGACTGTCATAACCCAAGCCTAGGGCCTAGACTTGACTGGCGAATGGGAAACTCGAAGGAACCTCAAACAAGATTCATAGCATATCATTTCACATCCTTTATCGCAGAAGAAATTAAAATGACAGGTAGATATAAGCATAAATAAGGGGATTTGGGACTAAGCGAGTGAGAGAGAAAGGGAGAGTAATACTTAAATATCCAACTTATCTAACAACATCTCTAAAAATAGATACTTAACTAGGGATAAGACAAGCAACCGAGCCCACCCTTATAGTCAAAGTAGCAATAAAGAAGGGAGTATAAATACATAGCATAAGAAATATAGGCCAACGTCCCTAAAATGGAGGATTCACCAACTAGATTGGGAGACAATCGAACTAGCCACGTGGAGGAAGAGGATGGCCAAATGGAGCTCTGGTTCCTACATGGTAACATCATGTAGTCATAGAGTATGTGTTATTACATTTGAATGTACTAAGTATGTAGGATATAATGCAAAAAGAGGTAGGCAACATAGTCAAAATGCATAGTAATAATCAATCGATAGCGTAGTAGCAATATGACATGTATGAAGGATGCTTGAAGTAAAACATGCTTATATAGGAAATATTACATGTGAAGAAAGAGAATATCATCATAGATCAAGCAACTTAGTACTTGGAATCCAAGGTAGTGAGTAAATAATCTCATGGTATAGACTTAAAAATGAGTAATCATGTGATTTCATTCACAGTTTCATGAAACCCCAATATAGTGTATGATCATAGTCACTAGTGAATAATACACATAAGTAACACAACTTGGAAACATTTAATTTCATAGAAATGGAAGATTAGGCTTCATGGGTGAAAGGTACCCATGAATGAAACCCACATACCTTAGAGCTTGAGTCTCTTGAAATTGAGTTTGGAAAGAATAAAAGCTTGGAATGGAGTCTTGAAATCAAAACTTATTCTTGACTTTGCTTCAATTTGTATTGAGGTCTTGACAGAGGCTTTTGAGAGGATTTGAGAGTGTATTCAAGTTGAGAGTAATGAGTTTGATCCTTTGGAAAAGGGTTAGTCTTTTGGGAAGGTTAAGATAGCATTGGAAGTCTAAAAAAGTTATTAGAATAAATTAAATTCACAAAAATGCCATTAGTGAATGCCATTAGAATTGGCAATATGATGCCCCACTGAGTCCCACACGGGTCATTTGGCACTCCATGGGTCATGTGGGGTTCCCATGAGATGAGACTTGGTCAAACTATCGAAGTTGGGAACACTTAGAAAAAATTACAGTCATCGTCACTTGACAGGCCACTTTCACATGTCGTGTGGTGCTACATGGTCCATGTAGTGGTCTGTTGAACAACACATAGAGAAATATGTTGCCAGACCACCCCACGCCACAAGGCCATGAGCTTCTGACCTACCATGGCTCGTCAAAGCTGCTCGTAGCACTACACTTTATCAAAAC
>JAOTQJ010098331.1:0-11670 GCA_025642045.1 Solanum sejunctum
TTTTGTCTAGAGGTCTGTGGATACTTTTGGGTTACGGGTGTATTGTATGATTTTGGATACTGGATCAGGCGGCGGGATCGCATTTTGTACTTATACGAGTGACAGGTTTATTAGGCGGCAGGATCGCAGCGGTGACCTTGTCGGCCCACTTTTATATTTATACATATATATATATATGTGTGTATATGTTTTTGTATGTTCTAGAAGCTGCTACAGGTGCGGTTAGTCAATAAAACAAAGGAAACTCTGCCAAAATTTCTGTAGAATTTCAGGCTAGGTTATAAAGGAATTTGGGTTAGTATGTGTCTGCGTGCCCCTATCGGGTACTGGTTTCGACCCCAGGGTGGGGTTTGACAGTCTCCCCTAAAGAGCCTCAAAAGGAGCCATATCGATGCTAGAGTGATAACTATTGTTGTAGGCAAACTCAATCAATGGAAGATGGTCACCCCAACTACCTTTTAAGTTCCAAGACACAAGCCCTAAGCATATCCTCAAGTGTTTGAATTATTTTTTTGGCTTGGCCATCTGTTTGAGGGTGGAAGGTCCTACTAAGGTGAACTTTGGTACCAAGACCCCTTTGAAAAGACCTAAAAAAATATGAGGTGAATTATGCACCACGATCTGATATGATAGATAAAGGAACCCTATGTAACCTCACTAACTCATGGATGTACAAATTACGTATCTTCAGCCCTATATATAGTTTTAACTGGTAGAAAGTGAGCCGACTTCGTCATCCTATCAACCACCACTCATATTGAATCAAAACCTTTCCTAGTCTTGGGCAACCCAACCACAAAATCCATATAAATTATCTCTTACTTCCAAGTAGGAATCTCTATTCTTGGGTTAGGCCACCCAAATTTTGATGTTCGGCCTTGACTTGTTAGCAACTATGGCAACCGAAAACAAATTTAGCAATATCACTTTTCATGCCTCCCCACTAATACACATCCCTCAAGTCTCTATATATTTTGGTGGAGTTGGGGTGGATAGAATAAGAGGAATTATAGGCTTCATCAAGAATTCTCCCCCTCAAACCATCAATACATAGCACATACAACCTACGTTGGTATATAAGGGCCCCATCTCTCCCTTGGAAGAAAACCTCTATTTTGCCCTCTTCCACCAAGGCCTTCAATTCAAGCAAGGAGGAGTCTAGATCTTGTTTTCCTATCACATCATCAACCAAGGAGGATTTAGAACCATCAACAATAACTACACCATTAGCCATATCTTCCAGCCAAACCCCCAACCTAGCCAATCTATGCACCTCCCTAGCATCTCCATATCACCACCATCTACATGAACTAAGCTAACCGTAGACACCCAATTCAAAGCATCCGCCACATATTTGCCTTACTTGGATGATAATGCACACTCATGTCATAATATTGAGAAGTTCTAGCCACCTTTATTGTCTCAAGTTGAGATCTTTTTGTGTGAAGACATATTGGAGGCTCTTATGATCGGTGAAAACATCAACATGCACCTCATACAAATAATGACACCAAATCCTTTAATACAAACACCACGGTGGCTAATTCAAGATCATGGGTAGGGTAGTTCCTTTCATGCACTTTGAGTTGCCTAGAACATAGGCTATGACCTTACCATTTTTCATTAGCACACAACCCAAACCAACTCTAGATGTATAACAATACACAACAAAACCCTCAAACCCATCCGTAAGTGATAATATACGAGTGTACACAAGTCTATCTTTCAATGTTTGGAAGCTTTTCTCACATTCATCGGTCCACACAAACTTAACCTTCTTTGGAGTTAATTTTGTCATAGAGGAAGCAATGGAGGAGAACCCATTCACAAACCTTCTATAGTAACCTGCAAGGCCCAAGAAACTCCTAATATCTGACAGAGTCAATGGTCTAGGCCACTTCTTAGTCACATTGGTCTTCTTAGGATCCACTTTAATGTCATCCCTCGATACCACATGACCCAAGAACGCAACCTCCTTCAACCAACATTACACTTCTCATATTTAGCATGCAATCTATCCTCTCTCAATCTTTGCAACACAACTCTCAAATGGCCCATATGCTCCTCCCTACTATGTGAATAGATCAATATATCATCAATGAAGATCACAATAAAGGAATCAAGGTAGAGTTTGAAGACTCTATTCATTAGGTCTATGAAGATGGCCGATGCATTAGCCAACCCAAAGGACATCACCACAAATTCATAATACTCGTATCTAGTTTGGAAGGCCATACTGGGAATATCAAACTCCTCACCCTCACTTGACGATACCCAGACCGAAGGTCAATCTTAGAGAAGAAGCTAGACCCTTGCAATTGGTCAAACAAAATCATAAATTCTTAGAAGAGGATATCTATTCTTTATAGTGACCCTATTGAGTTGCCAGTAATTAATGTACATCCTAAGTGACCCATCCTTCTTTTTCACAAACAACACTAGAGCACCTCAAGGGGATTGACTAGGTCTAATAAATTTCTTTTCCAACAAATCTTTCAATTGCTCTTTCAACTTTTTCAACTTAGTCGGGGCCATATGATAAGGGGGAATGAAGATAGGTTGAGTATCGGAAAGAAGATCTATGCCAAAGTCTATCTCCCTTTTGGGAGGGACACCGGGAAGGTCATTTGGGAAGACATCAAGAAACTTGTTTACAATGGTGACTGACTCAAGGGAAGGGACCTTGGAGTCCACATCCTTAACCCTCACAAATGATACAAACACCCTCTAGAAATCAACTTATGGGCTTTAATGCATAAAATGAATCTACCCTTGACCACCACATCTTGAATTTCCTACCCAAGGATAGGTTCACTTGGAAACTGAAACTTAACCCTATAGGTTCTACAATCAATAGAAGCATAGTATGCATGCAACTAATATATACCAAGAATGACATCAAAGTCTACCATGTCTAATTCAACAAGATCACAAGGCAACAACTTATTCATATGACTCATGCAACAACTCAGGAACAACATCAAACTTTTTAGCAACAAGAGGAGTAACAAAGGAAAGAGTGACATCTAGATCATTAAAAGCATACATATCAAAGTTAAAGATTTTCAACATACTAGTAACAACATCGGGGCTCAATAACCCCTTGCCTTCCATGTATAGCATAAATTTAATTGTGCCTTAGGGCACTACCTTGAGGACCAGCTCTCCCCAATGGGACCGCATTAGCATCCCAGACCTTGACATGGTTTCTCAGAGAATCTGCCTTCTTGTGACCAAGCTCCCCACATTCATAGCATGCATTAGAACCCCTCAAACATGAGCCTCATGATTCCTTCCATATCTAGGACATACTTCATTAGGAGCCATTCCACCTACATCTTGAGGCCTCGGGAAGTCATTGGCAAACCCCTTATTAATAACATGAGAAGGCCCTTGGACTTTATGAAATCTAGCATTCTTTTGGAACCTACTCTCAAGATGGGCCCTCTTGGCCTTATGGGTCCTCTTCTTTCTCAATTTATCCTCTTTTATTTGCTCAGTATAGGTCATCAATTGAGACAAATCCATATCACTAATAGGCAAGGCGGATCGACATTCCTCACTTACCAAGTCAGAAACCCCCATATCATACTTATTTATCCTTGACCTAGGATCTACCACTAAGTGAGAATCATACTTTGAAAGTTGATTAAATTTGAGGGCATATTCCTCCAACTCATAGCACCTTACTTTAAGTTCGTAAACCTAACTAACTTTGCTTCCCTAAGCTCAAGAGGGAAGAATCGACTAAGGAAGGCCAATTTAAATTCCTCCGAAAGCACCACATAGCCATTATCCTTCTCACCCTTCCATTGATCAAACAAAATTTGGGCCACCCCTTTGAGTTGGTACGCCGCCAACTCCGCCTTCTCATTTGGCCCAACACCCATGATAGATAAGATTTTGTAGACCTCATCAATGAACTCTTGTGGGTCTTCATCCATCTTTGACCCATGGAAAATCGAAAGATTCATCCTTATAAAGTCTCTTACCCTAGCTCCTGAGGCATTAACATGAGAGGCTTGGGCCTTTTGTTGGACTTGGTTGGCCACCACTTGGGCAAGCATAGTAAGAGCATCTTGGAGCTCACCATTGTTAGGTTGCTCCTCATGAGTTTGAGCTCGTCTTCCTCTAGTGTTTGGCATAATCTACCATAGCAAAGAATAATCGTTAGGGGGGAAAACTCACTACAACTCTATACCACAACATAGAATATGAAGAAGAGAAATATTTCCTAAAATGCCTCATAGCCTCCTATTCATAGTCATGACGCGCTTCACAACCATAAATAGGACTCTAATTGATATGATGTGTTAGACTCCGAGGATCTATCAACCTAGTGCTCTAATACGAAGTTTGTCATGACCTAAGCCTAGGGCATAGATGTGACACGACAAATGGGGAACCCAAAGGAACCCCGTTCAAGCCTCTCAACTTATCATTACATATCATTGGTCGCGGAAGCATGTAAAAGACCTCAAATAAGATTAAGAGGCAAAAAGGCTAAGAGATTGCTTGCAAAATAACATCAATAAGGGCCATGGATTCATAGCTCATAACATAGATACATAACTTATCCAACAAACACCTTTAAATAAATAGATAGAGCGGGGGCCAAGATAAAGTAACCGAGCTCATCCTCATAGTCAAAATAAAACTTAAGAAAGTGTCTTAATACATAGATAATAGCAATCATAGACTAAGGTCCCCGAAATAGAGGATTCACCAACAAGCTTGAAATAGCATATATTAGCCACTTGGAGGAGGAGAATGATCAACTTGAGCACCGGTTCCTACATGGTGATATCATGTAAGCAAGAGCATACATTAGTATGTTTGAATGTACTAAGTATTTGGGGTGCAATGCAACAATATATAGACATCATAATCAAAATGCATACATTAGACAATAGGCATAGTATAATAATATGGCATGTATGATCAATGCATAAGTAAAATATGATTTCAATAACTCATGCTCATCTAAGATATCATATGTGTAGAAGAGACCAAGCTAGAATCCCAACTATGGTTGGGAGATTCCATTCACACCTGGACACATTAGTGGTAAGGTATATACCCCTCACATAGTTGATGTCAGTCACACATGGACACCCTGGTGGCAAAGTACATACCCTTCACATGATTATACGGGCTCCTATACCCCCCGGACCGGTCATGGTCTAATTTAACACATTATATAGAACATATATATATATATATATATATATATATATATATCATTTACATAAGCTTATTTAATCATCATAACATCATTCATATTATATCTCATGCTTTGGACCTTCAATTCCTCAAGAAACCATAACCGGACATTTTATCAAACACTTGGGGTGTGTGTAATTTGGGTAAAAGATCATGTAATTTAGAGATGAAATCATGCAAAAAAATCCATTGTTAAACCATCAATCAACACCTTGCAACACCCCCAAGATATCCACACCAAAAACCCTCATCAAATTCAGCATTAGATCCAATATTTGAAGCTCAAAACATGCTAAAATAACCATACGTTTATGAACTAAAATCATTGTGCAGTAACTTTCTTCATATACAAGACCCATGTATAAAATCACCTTTAAGTCATGCAACATTAGTAAAAAGGAGTCTTAGGCACCATGGGTGGAAGGGCCCAATGGTTCAACACCACATACCTTAGCTTTAGAGAAGTTCTTGGTAAAGGTTGACAATGGAGACTTTAAGCTTGAAGAAAATCCTTAAATCTGAATTAGGATTTTGAGTATTGAATTTTGGAGTGAAAATATGGCAAAAAGTTTTGGGGAGTATTGGGGAATTCTTAGGATTATATAAGGGTGAAATTTGACTAAGTATAGATAAAAACATGTTTAGGGAAACTTGGGCCCAACACTTAGAGTATTTTGGGCCGCACAAGAAAATTGCCAGGAAAAAAAACACATCTCCATGTCGCGGAAAGGACGTGGAGAGGGATTTGTACTAAAGCGCGCCCAAGGGGCGTCACGAGAGCATCACGAACAACTCACTGGAAATCGTCACTTAAAAATTATAATTGCTAAACTTTCGCTCTTAAATCGGTGTTAGACCCCTTTTCACCTAATTTTGACCCCCCGAGCATGAATGTGTTGTTGGATTTTCAAAATAAAAATGAATTTTTAGATATATGAAACTCAAAATTTTGGGCATTTCAAGGCACGTTTTTGGGGTTGTTTCACGAACAACGATTTTAAAGAGGGTTTATATCATCGTTTCTAACTCTTTAAGCCTAAATATGTCATTTTAACCTAATTAAACCCCTTAAAGGTGATTCTTCAAATCATCAACGCTCAAATCCTCTCAAAACTCAGAACGTAGTTTCAGAAAGGTAAGAGCTAGGGCTTTCAAGCACTTTCTTCAAATTTCTTCTAGAACTTATTTCTCATAGGTATGTAAGGCCTACAAGAAATGTTCTACATTATTTCACCATCATGTAACTACCATTTTTTTCAAGTATCAAGTTATTAGTTAGAAACAAAATTTCTTTATTTTGAGTAATTGTTCTTATTTATGTTTTTCCATCAATCTCGGATGGAGTCAAAGATTGACTATTTTTTGGCTTTGGAGTATGATGGAATAAAGCAAAATGGCTCTTTAAACTGTCTGCGCTTCTTTCATTTATGAAGTAGCAGTTAGTCAAAGCAACTTTCGATGCTCCTCATGGGTCATCTGGAAACAGCCGCTTTATGTTTTTAAACATAGGGGTTAGGCCACATACATCTGACCCCCTCACCCCGCAATGAGCGGGAGCCTTTCGAGGCACTGGGGTATGTTGATGATTGATGATGATGTTCTTATTTATGTTATTTTTGAAGAAAGCATGAACATTTATTGAATTTTTCTACTATATTGAGGTCCTAGGTGGTGATATTAATTTTCATTAATAAACTAGTTAAACCCTAAAGTTACTATGAAAATATATTAATTTTCAAATCTTACTTCAAACTTAGGAAAAGTAATGCATAAGTGTTTTATGAACAATGAAGCACAAAATTTATGATTTTAGATAGTTTTGAGAAAAAAAATAAGAGAATGCTAAGTTGGGCTAAGTCCCAAAAAGAAGCAAAGTAATACCTAGAGCAAATTACATTCTTTTAAGTATGAGCATATAATTATACTTTTTAGAGTAGTATTAAGCACTGATATAGGTAAGAGCATAATAGCTTGAACTCATAAACTATGTAGCCAACATATGATAGGATTGTACCGAGAGTACAACTCCTCATTGGCACTAAGATAACTCAGTTTTAGGATGGATCCACTCCCTTAGTTTTCGTCCCTTACCCTAGCAAAGTGTAGGATGACTTTAACAGTGTGGGCAAAAGGATGTATCATTATGAAACTCATAGTGATGGTTGTTGGTTAGAGAAACTCTCCAAGCTAAAGTAAACTAATTTCTACATACAGAGTACCAACATATTTTTTATTTTTAGTATGCACTTTATTTATTATTTATGCTATCCTATTTTGAGATATATTTTAGCTACTTTTGAATATAATATCCTATTCTAAGTTTCCAATTTTGGCTATTTTATATGCTTGTATATTTCACATGCTGACGTCCTTTGGACCTACATCATTTTATGATCCAAACGGAGATGACCGAGTCCCTCATTAGCAGACGCTCCATTGAGGACCAATAGTTCATTCAGCCATTAGTGAGGCCTCTTACCAACCAGAGGCTTTAGAGTCTTTATTTATTTTTTAGTACTTCTTTTCAGTTATGGTTATCGTGGGCCTGTCACGGTAGTTGTTTAGATTATCTTAGTTAGATGTTCCATAAATTGGATGACAATAGTTTTAGTTCTTATTTTCAGTTATTTTGGGATATTTCCTCTATTTAGTTTGTTTTGATTTTTCAGTATCTTTAGCTTATTATATCTAAGCCTACTATTTAATATTTAAGTCTTCTGCTGAGTAAAGTAGTCAGGCCAAGTGGTTCGCTTGTGACCAAAAATGGTTCTAGGTGCCGGCCACACTTAGGATGTAAACTCGAGGCATGACAGCCCCATGGGCAAGACTTAACACTATTGAATTGTGTCTTGATTTATCAAATATTCTATAACTTTTGCCACTTAGCCTAAGGACTTCAAAACACCAAGTTAGTTAAATCTCATAGGCAAGATTCGATGATATCACATAGTGCTTTGATTTATAAGATACTCTATGACTATTATCCTAGAAGTAGGACTTGTTAGTCCTAGGACTTTCATACAACAAGTCAAGTCCCCACGGGAAGACTTTGGTACATTATGTTTTGATTTATGAAATGCTCTAAAACTCTACCTTAGAGGCAAGATATAGACCAAGAACTTCACAAGTTACAACTCATAGGCAAGATGATACTACTCGATTATGTTTTGATTGATCATATATATATATATGTATGTATATATAACTCTTGTCTCTTAGGTCAAGGACTTTGAAATAATAAGTTAAGTTTCATGGGCAAGACTTGATAACAAAATTTGTGTTGTCATTTATAAGATACTCTATAGTTGTTGCCCGCGAGGTAAGATTTGTTAGTCCAACGACTTTCAAACAATATGTTAAACCTCATAGGCAAGACTTGACACTATCATATTATATATTAATTTATAAGATGCTCTATAACTCTTGTGTTAGAATCTTTGCAGGTATAACTATACTGTTTTGATGATGACAAACAGAGCAATAACAGTAGATTGAGGAACCAGATCCAGCATATGTTTACCAGTGAACATTCAAGGTCCCAGTTCAAATTGGAGTACTATTTATGGAAACAAAATTAATACGAGATACGGTGAAGGTAGCAGCTTTGGAAAAGGACTCCTTTATGAAAAAGAATAATGTGCCCTACTTAAGAAAGGAGTCTTATATGGAAGGTCTCTTAAGGTTCAATATAAATATAATCATCAACTCTAAAAGACACAACTTTTGCAATCTGAAAACGGCTAGAGCATTCAGAAAAAACACAGGCACTTGGCGTGAGCACTCAAGCAAGATCTAGAGTTAGGTTTTCTTGATTGTTCAAGTCTGTTTAACAATCTTCTTAGAATCTTTGTTTAGTGACAAAAATTATAAGAAGTTGTTCAGTTTTCTTGTGAGAGTTATTGCTTGAGAATGGGTTTGACTCTTGAGTGTTGAGTGTGTTGGAAGAAGTTGTAAGTTAACATTGCTCGTTTGAAGTTAGTGAAGTTGTTGAAATCCTACGAGTGTAGGTAGTGGTTATTTCTCCCTTAAGCAACAAGTTTTTCCACTATAAGTTGTTTGCCTTTTGATTACTACTTTCGCAGACAAGTTAGTTCTGATCATTGAATTTGGTTCACTAGAAGTTAGGGGTACCAATCCTTTCATCTTGCCAAGAACTTCATCGATAAGCAAGACTTGACACTCCTATATTGTGTCTCGATTTATAATATATATAACTCTTGCCTCTTAGTTCAAGGACTTCAAAACAACATGTTAAGACCTATGGACAAAACTTGACAATATCACATTATGTTTTTTATTTATGAGATACTTTGTAAATATTGCCCTAAAGGTAAGACTTGTTAGTCCAAGGACTTTCAAACAACAAGTTAATCCCTATTGGCAAGGCTTGACACTACCACATTATGTATTGATTTAGTAGATGCTCTATAACTCATCCCTTAGAGGCAAGACTTAGCCCAAGGGCTTCGAAGAATAAGTTGCGTCCATGGATAATATTTTACACTATGTTTACTAAGTCGAACTTATGGAGACCACAATAACTTTTACCTTAAAGGCAGAACATAGCTTAGGAGTTAAAAAATTAGCATGTGTCTCATGGACAATAGTTTACACTATTTCATTACATCTAACTTATGAGTTGTTATATAGTTTTTGCTTCAGAGGTAAGACTTAGAGAAAAAAAATTTCAAAATGACAAGTTACTCTCTGTGGGAAGAACTTAATATTACCACACCATGTCTTAAATCATGATATATTCTATAACTCTTGTAATAGGGGCGAAACTTAGCACCAACACTTTCAAATGACAAGTTTCACCTCATACTTCAATTTTTAAATCAAACTAATGAGAGAAAAAAAAATTAAAAAAAATCTAAAAAAAGGCAAAAAGAAATAAAAGATTTTTTTAAAAAAAAAGAGAAAAGAGAAAACAATAAACAAAAAATAAAGAAAGAGAAAAATTTTTTAAAAAAAGAGAAAAGAAAAAATAATTAAAAAATAAAGAAGGACAAAAAAAAATTAGAAGTGTGGAAAATGAAAAGAAAAAGGAGAAAACAAAAAAGAAAAAAAAATAAAGAAGCAATAGAGAAGAATGAAAAAAATAAATTAGAAGAGAGAAAAATGAAAGGGAAAAGACATAAATTCACCTCTGAACTTTTTCTAAAAAAAGTCAGTTACACGCTTAAACTATCATAGTGACCTATTACACACTTGTTCTTCTTCAAAGTGTAATTAATACCACCCTATAGCTGACGTGGAAATAAAATTTAATATTAAATAAAATAGGCACGTCTCTGAGTAAAAACAAAGTTAAAATAAACTTTTTAACCCTCACCCCCTTTATTCTCCTTCTTCATGCTTCTCCCCTCTAAATTTTTGCAGATCCTTTCTTCTACATTTTTTTAATCACAATTCTATGATTTATCATTCAATTTCGTCATTACCTAGAGATTTTTCTACTAATTCCACACTAATTTGACTCATACTTAACATCGCTATATCAAAGTGATTCACTATTAAGAGAATTCATTAACTAGATTTCACAACTTATTAGGTTCGAGGAATTCGAAACTTTGTTCACCACAACTTTGCATTTTCAGTTTCAAATTTTTGATAATACATCAATAAATTCTCCAACCCAAAAACCTTCAAATATATTTACAACTTGTAGGTGGGTATATGCATACATCAACTTCTGTTATTTAGTTTAAGATTGAATTTTTTTTCATCTGGATATTCATGTAGATGTACATATTCACACACTCACATGTTCAATTTGGTTAAAAATTGAACTATTTTCATCTGAGTATTCATACGGATTTGCACATTCACGCACCCACTAGTCCTCTTTGATTTGAAGAAAAATAGGTGTGTAATAGGTCACTATTATAGTTTAAGTGTGTAACTGACTTTTCAAAACAAGTTCAGGGGTGAATTTATGCCTTTTTCCAAAACAAAAAAAAATTGAGAGACCGTTGAGCATGAAGAGTTGTTTAAAAAATTTATAAGGTGTAGAGGGGCAAAAATGTACTCTGATTCAATTTAAAGTGGAAAGAAGGGCATTTTTTGTTCTCTTATGAATAGTAGAAAAATCAAGATTACTACGTATGAAGAGCACCCCATGTAATTTCCTATAATAAATGTTATTGCCAGTGTTTTTAAAGGCAACTTTGGTCCGAGTTTAGAGGTGGAATGTACCAAAAATGCTCTAAGGCACAATTAAAAGGTATAGATCTCTAGGGTGTATGTCCTAGGTTTGAGACATAAAACCAAGTAAAAGTATATGTGTTTGGTGTTAAATTTAATTTTCTGTCACACCCCACCCCGGTGGTCGTGACCCGTGCCAGATAGGGGCACGTGAACACTTACTAAGCCAAATTCCTTTATAACCTAGCCTGAAATTCTACAGAAATTTTGGCAGAGTTTCCTCTGTTTTATTGACTAACC
>JAOTQJ010098342.1:0-11669 GCA_025642045.1 Solanum sejunctum
AAGGTAATTGAAAGATAAAGTATACAGTTTTAATGGGTGGTAGCCCGAGGGGGTTCAAGAAGAACCTAGCATAGGGACGATTCCAATACAGTATTATGGGTGGTAGCCCGAGGGGGTTCATAAAGAACCTAGCATAGGGATGATCCCGATATAGTTCACCACTGATCAGTTGGTCATTTGAATATAGCTGTGCACCAATTTTACAGTACAGATTTTGTAGTAAAGGTAAAGTGATATAAAGGACATAAAGTACATGATTCCACAGCATAACTAAAGGTGGTCCCTAATCTTCCACAGATGCATGGTTTCATTTAAGTTGTTACTTTATGTACAATATATCTTTCCTTACATACTCAGTACATTATCTCATACTGACGTCCCTTATAGGGGACCTGCATTTCATGCTGCAGGTATAGGTGCTAGTAGATCTCCCCAGTAGGAGTACATGATATTCTGCTACTGTCACCAAGCTCCAGGTTGCTTCGGGGCTTTGTACCTGTCTAGAGCTTACATGTTTTTATTGTATAGTTTGCTGAGGCGGGGCCTGTTCCGACCCTTCTCAGATAATTTTCTTTTTTTAGAGGCTTTGTATACTATGTAAAGCATAGTGAAGTCATGTCTCGCACTTTAGACAGCGTGGCCCCAACGGCCTAGTCATATGTATTTCCTTTTGGCTTGTTATCACTGTTTATCTTCTTAAAGGCATGTCAAATATTAAAATCCCTTATAATATGTATAGAACGCATATAGTTACAGGTTGGTTCTCCCGAGCCTTATCGGCAATGGGTGCCGCTCCGACCTATGGGACTTTGGGGCGTGAAAAATACATGGCTAATGCTCTGTCAATACCTTCTTATCTCATTAAGCTCATAACTTTTTAAATCACATAGGGCTCTCACTCCAAAATTATAAGCATAGTTTCAATCTATAAACTTGAAAACATGTCACACTCTTCATTAGACTCATAATTCAGCCAATGAGATCCAACCTACAGGTCAGGTTTCTTATTCAGTCTATCCCAGTACCTCATAAGTTAACTTGCAGAAGTTCCTCAACTTTTCACTTTCATGGTTTTCAACCAACGAAGCTCCTCTACGACTTGTATTATCACCTATAGTCCATAGACTAGTTCGTAGGATCCAACCTATATCAAAATCATTACTTTCAGTACTCCCAAGCTATCAACATCCAGAGTCCTAACACATTTGCCTAAGCTTTTACTAGGTTGAGCCACTCTAACTCATCATAGCAAGAACTCTTCCTCCATATCTCATCATAAACATCAAATGGTATTTACTACCCATTGGGCAAGACTTATGGATATCCACTCACCAATATCTCACTTAGCTAAAAGGCAAATGAATCATGTCACAAGCCTCAATCAATCATAACTCTCACTATTTGGTTGCCTCCTCTCTCTCATCGTCCTTCTAGCTTATGGGTAACAACTCTACTTATGGTTAACAAGACTTCCAAATCACAATCTTAGGTAGCAACTTAAACTTCTTAGATATATAAGTTTCTATCTCTCATGGGCAATATCAAAAACAAGCTTTGAAGGAGAGGGTCTGGATACATCTATAGCTAACTCAAATGCACAATTTATATGAGTAATAGCATACCCTTTCTAGTAAAATAATTTAGCACACTAGTCAGCTTCTCTCAAGCCTGGTATAGTCTCTCTACCATTCTAGTTACTCTACCACAGAGGATTTCATCTGTAAGAGTTGAATATTACTATCTCTATTACCTTATGGATGAGGCATAAGCGAAAGGTTTAGAACAATGTATGAATTATCATAGATTTATTAGGGTATAGCTCCATTGCATGATTTAGAATTTGAAAGAAGGGAGACTTTTTCTAAATGTTAATAGTCGCTTATATATAGAAGTGGGTCCTTATAACCATAAACAAGTTCCCGTAGACACGGCTTCGTAGACTCCCTAGGACACTCGAATGTTGTGCTCTGATACCATATTTATCATGCTTCAGGAGTATCCTTGGCGTGGCTAGCACTCAGAGACTATTACTACCCCTCGAGTGAACTACTTGGCCTCATCGTCACATCAACTCGATAGCAGAAGAATAGTAATCAATTAAAAGAATACATGTGAATAAATACATATTTATGTGCATAATATCAAATAACTCATAGTTTCAAATGTATAAATTTAGAATATATAATACTCGAGAATCCTCTACTCAATATCTGTGAAGCCTCTACTCAACAATCAAGATGGTACCACGATTGGCTATGAACACCTCAACTAAAAGTAAATAAAAGAATACTTCATAATAGTAAGAATATAAAAAGGCTCCTCCCGAATGCAAGGAGGGCTCACTAACTCTGGAATGGACTGATATAGACTTCAACAGTACAGGGGCTGAAATTCTCTATCTTCTATATCTACATCATAAAATGATGCAGGCCCAGAATAGACGTCAGTACATGGAATATATTGGTCATTAAAATAGCTCAAGAAAATAAGGATCAACTTATTCATCTCAACTCAACAACTCATGCTCAACTCAATATATGCACATTTGAAGTAAATCATGCTTTAAAAATATGTATATGATAAATAGACTCATTTTGAAATATCATGCTCATTCAATATTGCTTGGAAGTTTCTCTTAACCGATATGCCTCCCACCACTTATAATTAGATGATGAACAATGAATATGGCATCGGTGCCTCGCCTATTATTAACGTGCCACAGAAAAGGATACATCAACTCTCCCTCATGGATCCGTAAGGGGGTGTGCACTTGCGGGACAAGAGTTGCTAGTATTATGATGAAACAATTATCCTACGCTAGAAACATAGTCCTGGGATGCTCCTCAATCACCCAACTCGGTGCTCAATTCTCCTACCAAGACTAAAATATGCTCAACATCATCAGTCAACTTAATCCTCAGTGTTCAATCAATCAACTCAAATCTTAACCTCATTTGGGTTATATCATCTTAAGTATTCATTACCTCATCTCATCAGCGCAAACAGTCAACTCAACTCAAACTCAATAATTCATGTAATGCACTCTATCAAACTCGACTCAACTCAAATAACGGTCATCTAGACTCACTTAAATTGACTCATCAGGCAATTCAAGCAAGATGTTCATATGTGGTTGCATATACGAATCAATGCAACATACTCTTCATACTCAATTTGCTCAACTCAAGAGACTCAACTCCAATGCTCTAGTCAAATCTTCAAGCTCAATCTCAACCCAACATATGCATAGATTGTTTTATAAATAATGAAAAAATTTAAAATTAATGTTATAACGTATAAAACTACTACTCAATACCATATTGAAAGTATATGATGCAATAAAACTTCATAAAACATCAAGAGAATTCACAATAAGTACATAATCTCAATATTTAGATAATATAATTTCTCAAATCTCAGATCTTTTAGTAAACCTTGACTCAAGAAGTTGAAGGGGTCTGTTAGGAACAAGATATCACACTTTAGTGAGCCTTACATACCTGGAAATTGAAGGAACAATCAAACCTTAATGGATTCTTCAAGAACCTTACTCTTTCTCCTTTCTCTTCTCCTTGCTGAAGAAACCCTAGGTGATAATAGAAGAAGAATGAGGCTAAAGATCTATTTTAGGACTTATATTCGGCCCAAAAATGGTTGAGAGTTAAAAGAAATGGGTGGGAATTAATGAAAATAACCTTTCTCAAAAGTTGTCAAAAACTTGCTACGGGCCCCGTTATGACCTGTACACTGTACTATGACTCATAGGACCCCTATCATAACCCTTTGGCACAATTTTAGAGTTCTATAAATTGCTACGAGCCCATACTACGACTCATACCCCGACCTATGACTTGTAACAGAGGTTTCGTAGTCCAACTCTGCACTAATAATCTTCAGTAAAATGGTCATAACATTTGACTCCGAACTCTAAATAAGATGAAGGTAGTTGAGTTGGAAAGCTAATTCAAAGGGCTTTCATTTGGTATGTTATGGGTTATCTTTCAATTCTTGATAGAAGTTGTGATCATTTAAAGTTGACCCTTGTATAGTCCAACACCAAAACCCTTGATTTATAAGAAAGTCTTAAACTCGTCTAAGTACTAAAGGTCTCTTATGACTCTAAAACACTTTCAACATATAGGAATGAAGCTTGTATCATAGGTACATATGAGGATAGAATTATAAGGTGTCACAACTCTAGTCAAGAATTGGGCTATCCGGTGTTATTGAGTTAGTGAATCAAGAGGAACACAATACCCAAGTTGCTCTCTATTATTGATTCTCTTCTGCTATAGTTAGTTTAGTTTAATTTTTTATCGATTATTGCAAAACACCCCTTTAGGGAATTGAGTTGTTAATTACTTGAATTACTTATTGATGAGTTTGTCATGAGTCTTTGTATTCCTTGTGGGTTTGACCCTAACGTTTTTTAGGTTTTATATTTGACAATAACTCTTTTATCCTCCAAAAAGGGGGTGTAACTTGGGTATGATCAAAGATTATGATGTCATCATCTGGGAATACAGCTAGACTTAGTTGAATTCACTAGTAATTGTAATTCATTTGTTACTCCTCAGTTTCCTTGTATCTTACTTTTATTTTTATTTTTATCTTTGTTTCTTTCCAGGATATACTACTAGTATACGCACAACACTAGTAAAGGCAATCCCCTAACTCCACTTGATCTAAAGATCCAAAGAATTACAAGTAGAATAGCCTAAGAATATGCCAACAACATAGCCAATGCAACTTTGAATCAGAATAACAATGATGATGATAAGAATGAAAATCCACCTCTTTCATAGCCTCGGGATTTCAATGACAATGCTTACAAGTGGAATCAGTATAGGTTGAATCCTATGGCTATGGATTGAAAAGAGCTATTGTCTTGCCACCACTACAGGCAAACACAAAGTTCACATCTCTATTGGGTTACTTCAGATGCTGCAAAACCATGGGTTATTTGTGGGCTTACCATTAGAGGATCCACATAGCCACTTGCACAATGTTGTATTTATTTGTAAGAGTGTGATGGGGACACGAAATCTATCTATAGATGTTGTGGACTTCATGTCTTCCCATTGTCTCTCACAGGTAATGATGCAATATGGCTATCTGAGCTTCCACAAGGTTTAATCACCTGTTGAATAGAATTGCAGAGGGCCTTCTTAGAAAGGTTCTTTATCAAACCAAATAGGCTTAAAGTGGAGGATTGAATCAATTACTTCAAGCAATTACCTAGTGATTCAATCCTTTATATATGAGTGATCCAATAGATGCTTGAGGAATGCACTAGACCATGAGATTCCTAGGAGTGTCCTGGTGGAGAATTTCTATCGAGGTCTAGATGTTAATAGTCAAGTATGTGTTGATGCTCTCTTGCGCGGTTTATATGTGGAGTAACCATTTGCACAGATTTTGGAGCATATGAATATGGCAGTTAAATCCAACCATGTATGGAGGCCAAGGAATAGCCATCCAATGGATTGTGCAAATACTATTGGCATGAGTTCTAAACAAGCAATTGTACCCCTACACAATCATGATATAGGAGATACAAATTTAAGAATTAAGGGGATATTTGACCAGTTGTTAAAGAGGGAAGATGTTCAAGAAAAGACACTGACGGAGGTCAAGTTCGACATTGCCAAAATAAACCTTAAAGTTGACCAACATTTTATGGTAATTCAACATCTCAATCATCACTTCGAACTTATATCAACACAGCTGGATCAGATTCAAAGAGGCATGATGAAAAGCACCAAGGAAGCAAAGTTTAGTGATAAGGGTATACCATATCTTAAGGAAAGCTGAGCACTTAAGATGCCTACGTCGTAACATGATAATAAATTAGGTGCTACTTAGAAGCCCCAAGGTTTTTGATGTTATTGCATAGTTATAGGTTCATTTTTTAGATTTTGGATTCATAGTTAGTTGTCTTATTGTGTTTTGATTGCTATTCTTGACAATGATTTGGTTGCATTTTGGGTAATTGTGTATTTCATAAAGAGTATGCTGGTACAAGAGTAAGTCAGTAAATTGGCTGCCAAAAGCATCAGGTTCAATTTCTACGATTGGGCTTACAAGTCATATTTTACTTTACGACTCATAACCGCATCTCGTAGAGATTTCCAGTGAACAGGATAATTGTGCACTCAAATCTATGAGCCAACTTTACGACTCATAGATCAATCTACGATTTATGCATAGGGTCACAGATCTCAGGTAAGGTTCTAAAATTGTGCTACGTGTTGAGGGTTCCATAAAACCATAACGTATGAGCCATAGATCCATTTACCACTCATAGTTGGGGGTTTGTAGACCCAAGCCCAGTATTTGAATAGTCGACCCAGTGGTCAAATTATTTTGACCCCACTTTTGACCTATTGGACTAAAAAATTATCCAATCCCTCCCTTTCCCCCTATTTTCCAATCAAATTCCATCACTCAAATCCATTTTTCGGTGAGACTCCGGTGAAATAGGGTTTTCTTGATCATTGACCTTCTATCTCCTTTTCAAGTCAATATCCATTTGTGGTAAATTCTTGGTTTAATTTTAATCATTAATTTACCTTATTCTTACTTGCTTGATTTGATGCTTATGAATGGGTTGGTGTTTAATCATGTAATTTTTACTTGAATTTGAATTGCAAATTTGAAATACGTTTCCCTTGATTATATTGATAAATTGAATTCAGAATTAGGTATTATGGACTTGAGATTGTTAATTGTTACGCCAATTGAATCTTTTTTGTTTGTTTGTTACTGAATGATGTTACATGGTTTGTTCTTGATGAATTGATGGGTGTTAGCATGGATATACAATGTTATGTAAGTTCAATAGGAAGGGTCAATAACACAGGTTTATTCATGCTTAATCATTCTCAATGGGGTTATGTTTGTTTAAAGCATGTTTATGGTTGGTTGTGATATGCTAATCATGCGGGTGCATGCGTACTTGCTTCGATACTAGTAGAATATTAGTTTTTAAAATGTTCTTTGGGGTCCATGTGATGGACTTAGAAAATGGGATTTTTGGTTCACAAGTGTCGTTTATGGCTCGTAGAGCAATCTATGAGTCGTAATTATCCCTCATGGAAAATTTTAGAAACTTTATGTTCTGAGTATTCATCACATGAGACCTTCTACGAGTTGTATATCACTTTATGACTCGTAGATAGGTCTTATACACCACTGCTTGATTTTAAATTACTTTCCTAAATTTTATATGACCCCAGTCTACTACTCATAAACCACTTTAGGAGTCATACTTAGGTCTCGTAGACTTTTCCAATGACCAATATTATTCTGAAGCACTGGTCTATGAAAGTAGTTTATGATTCATAGTGCTTATTATGACTCGTAAAGGGCCTTTTGTAAAGCCCTTCTATAACTGATTCAGACTACTTTTTACATTTTATTTCTTGATTTTTGGGGCTAATCGTGGTTCATTTATGTCCATATTTTAGGTAATATAGCCTCAAAAGGAAATTGCTCAAAGATTGTGGCCTTTAGGAGAAAGCTCAGAGATGAGACTACAGATGATGAGCCTTCAGATATTGAGCAGACCCCTCAGCTGAGTGGGTCATTAGAGATATTTGATGCCCAGCCTAATCCCCAGACACCTCGACCACAGACTAAAGCTACTGCCAGGGCTGGGCAGCCTCAGGACGAGGTTGATAGTCCTTCCCAGTCTGAAAAGGAAGATAATGACGATAGTGGGAGTAGCATGCCCCAGATGACTCCTTCTAGAGAGAGGAGACAAATTCTGAGAAGGACTTCGAGGATAGGGGAGATGTCAAATCCTCGTTGAACTATCTTCTTCATCAGCATCGGATGCCCATGCTAATCAATGGTGCGTTAAGGGTATGGAGACTATATTGTACAGATCCCAAGGAGTAAGGCAAGCTAACCTGTTCTATTTATGAGAAGCCTAGGGTCATTGATGATAGATTGAGCCTCGTCCCAGGTCTGCAGGACACGATGGTATGATATGGGCTTATGTGGCTGACAAAGTTACTTGGATGATACTCCCTGATTTTTGTGAGTAAATTCTATGCATCATATGCATCCACTACTTAGCGTGATCATCCCAAGGGGAGGAAACCACTCACTCAACCCAAGTTGATAGAGATATGCTTGAGAGGTCGGTGGGTAGATATTTCTTGGAGATGCTCCATCGTATGCTTTTTGGTCTTGAGTTTCATGCCTCTAGGTCCACATCATAGTTTGATCATAAATTGGGGTAGGCCAGGAACTTATTGGTTATGAAGGATCCAATATAGCGGACCTCACTTCTAAGATAGATGGCCGATCATATTGCAAAGCAAGGTCGAAGCCTGCTGAGGTCACCACCCACATTGATCCTATAGTAAATACTTCACTCAGCTTTCCCACCAAGTTTTGGTGGGCCATTGTTATATATACATCCGGCTAACTTTGGAAGATAATACACTCAAGTTTTGGCTGGCTATGACATCGATTGGGCCTGATACATAGCAAAGCAAATACATGAGCCAACACTGAATAGGCCACCTCTATCCATTACTATGTTTGATCTATAGACTCTGTGTAGAGTCTCGAGTGGAGATTTTACATCAGCTGAACCATTTAGTGGAGGCCTAATAGACTTTGTAGCCCAACCTAATAAAGGCTGAAGAGAACCTGGTGGCACTCCGGTGAGCACAATCTCGACCTTCGCCTCTGACAGAGATGTTCGCCCCAGCGCCATCACCTGAGGATTCTAAGAATGTCGCCATTATTATGGCTGCTACTACTGAGGAGAGATCCCGGCAGCTTGAGGCAATCATTAAGAAGGGTCCCACTACAGTTGCTACCATAATAAAGGACACTATATCACAGATTTCTACACAGGCCATGGTCTATGTGTCCGGCATTTCTATTCAGGCCATGGCACAGAGATCATCATATACTAAGTCCCAATTAACTTAACTCATTTAGTAGATTACACCATAGGTCCAACAAGCTATTGCAGACTTAGATGAGCAGAGCCGGGCATTCACTATTGCTACTATTCAGGAGCATGTTTCTGTAGTGGATGCCTGCATTGATGCCTTCTAGGAACGGGTTCGGAAGAGATTGGTTGAGGCCCGACCTTTAGGTTTGTAAGCCTTATAGATTGAGATGAAGATGGTTAGGGTTGACTTGACAGCATCAATTGTGGAACTAGTTACATTGCCAAAGGAGACATCTTTGGTGTCAATGCTTCATTTGTTTGCTCCTGATGAGCCTGCCGATTCTTTCCTCGGGAAGAGACCTTGCACGGATGGGGATCTAGAGGCCAAATATATACTTTTAGGGGGTTAGAGGAAAGGGATCTCCGGCATGCCTGGAGAGAGTTGAAGCATGATGCAGAGATTATACGAGCTCGTTAGGAGGATCAGTTAAGGGGTATTGGCCCCTCGAGGCAGAGTACGAGTGTTGAGGAGACTACCATGTTTGAGGGGGATGGCTAGACTCAGCCCGAGACTAGAGCTTAGGCACCCAAGTATGTTTTTGACCCCTATATATTCTATTTTTGCTTGATTTTGTGCATTGGGGATAATGCACATCTTTTTCGATAGGGGTGTGAGTGGTTATTGGCCTCAAGTCTAAGCACCTTAGAGGTCCATAACTACCCTATTAATTTATCCTGAGGATTTCTTGCTCGTGTGTTTTTTCCTCGTGGATATTTGATTTTCTGTTGAACCGACACATTTAGGATGTTTAGATAATATTTGTAGCATATAATACTAATACTTATGGCATATAGCATTTTTTTATATTTTGTTTTAAAAAATGGTAACCAAAAATATTTTGATTAGTAGTTTGATGGCAACCATGCATGTTTAGGTGTTTTCTAATATCTATTCTGATTAAGTGAAGGTAATTTCATATACGAAGCATGATCTATGTGTTTCTTGTTGATAATGTATGCAATGTCATGTGAGTGTAAGCTTATTTTGTTACATTCATGCAGTTTGTGCTAATTCAAAACTTTCCCTGTTACTCGAAGTTAGATTGTAGATTAAATGGATTAGGAAAGGATCTTAGGCATTTGTTCTTTAATTAGTCCATTTAGACTAAAATGACTAACCAAATGATGTTTTATGTCTTGTTCCAAATATTTGAGTCTTACATGTACAAATTCTTTCTAAAACACCTAGTTAGCCTAAACCTTGAAATTGACCCTAGTCTTTCCTTGAGCATTGTGAACCTTGACTGAGACAAAAAGCCTAAGTTGAGGGTGACTACCAAATGTAGCCCTAGTTCGGAGGAGAGATATTATGTACTTCAATACAGGCTATAAGCCTAAGTTGAGGGTGATCGGCATAAGGGAAAAGGTGGTGATTCTAGAATAAGGAGAAAAACAAGAAAAATCATGTTCGAGGTGCAAGAAAAAGAAGAACAAAAGTTTTAGATATGAGCTAAAAAGCAAAATGAAGTATAAAAACAAGCCAAAAGCTGGAAAATAAGAAAAAACACCCAAAAAAGATTGAATGAGGAAAAAGAGAGAATATGGTGAAAAGAATAGAGTTGGTAAGGTGAAAATGATGAAAAATGCAGTTTTGAGGAGGGCCTTTAGTCACTATTTTTCCAGTATGCAACCAAAGCCCTTCGAGCCTACATTACAAGCCTAGAAAGTCCTAAAGTGATTCTAGTCTAGTTAGTTAAAGGTCTGAATCATGAGTATAGGGGCAAGCCAATGGTAATAGTCATCATGCATGAATATCTTTCGTGAGGATGAGTGTTTTTGCACAGTCCCAAAGCTAAATATGAAATCATCATTGAGTGTAAAAAATGGGGCTTTGTTTTGCAAGGGCATTTGCATTGTATTATTAGCATTTGACTTGTCTAGTGATTGTGGATTGTTGATATTCCCTTGATTGTCATAGTTGTGTTGTAACATGCACCGGTGTGCTTTGGATTGTTAAATAGTTATTTGATCTTGTTTTGAAAAGTTGGTGTAGATACTTGAGTTTGAATTGTATGCGATATATGCCATTGAGTTAAGGCTTATGTGTTACTATATTTTTTATATAGATTAAGTCATCGCTTGAGGACAATAAATAATTTTGAGTTGAAGGTGTTGATGTCCTGTCAAAATACAATACTTTTGATGCCTAAAACTTAGGATTTTGTATTTTCCCAATGCGCCATTTCTGGTTTTTATGTGTTTTTGTGTTTAGTGTTGCAGGAAAGCAAGTTGGCATGACTTTGGGGCAAAATTGCCGAGTTTTTTTTTTTTGGTGATTTATGAGATCCTTTACGAGTCGTAGAGCAATCTACAAGTCATAGAGGTATAGATAGGTTTTGTGAACATTTTCGAAGAGGGATGATTTGAAGTAGTTGAAGCATATGAGTCTAAAGTTTAAGTTGTAAATCAGTTTACGTGTCACGACCCAACCCCAGGGCCGTGATTAGTGCCGGTTGGGCACCCAGACATACATTAAATCGAATCTTTATTCACAATAGCTAAGTAATTTCTCCAAATTTCGACAGAGTTTTCTCTGTTTTACTGACTAGCCTCACCTGCAAATAGCGAACCCAATAATAGCAAATATCACTATATAAATATGTATACATATATACATATGCGGGCTGACAAGGTCACCGCTGCGGCAGAATCGCCCAACAAACATATCATACAAACGATGTCACACCAACAC